>JAULUF010000052.1:22722500-22995000 GCA_031834385.1 Semotilus atromaculatus
GTTTCTGCTTGTTTGCAATGCAATGGTAACTAAATAACTGGTTCTTTGAATAATACAGCATTTCCTTACTCAAGAAACATCATATATTTAAAGGTTAATGTTTTACGTATTTGAGGAACGGAGAATAATGCCTTAGTCTAACATTTGTTGTTGAGTCATAGCCAATACTGCCTTAAATAGTGCATAGCAATTCATCTTTAATAACATGGGATAACATGTTACAATAAGCTTTATAACCTGTAAATTGATAAAAACGTAATGCAATGCACTTACTGCCACAGATGCGGCTGTTCAAATGTCAGAAAAAAAGAAGTATGTCTTAAATTCCTCATAGGGCTAGCATTTGAGCTTGGTTTTGATAAAAAAAAAATATATATGATAACACATGCAAGTGTCTGATCACATACAAGGCCACAATATCAACTTTGACAACACAGTGTGTAATTATTAAAAAAAATACAGTTTTCCCACTTCCAGTAAATAAGCGTTGTTGGAGATTCAAGGTTTCCGCCCGAAAGTGACCATTTAAAAAATACCTGCACGCAAATACAGCTGTAATTAATTTCTGTAACTAAATCTATAAGTACACTGTTGACCATTCACTTACACCTTAAGCCACCCGTAAACCAACCCACCAAACCTGTCCCTAACCTTACCCGTATTTCATCTCAATAGCAGCGCAAGTTCAGTATACAAAAAAGTACATTATAACAATAATTTGTTTAGTACATATAAATGTTAAATATATTAGACACTTAATATACCGTGTGACCTAAGGGTGTGCTTTAGAATGCACTAGATATAAATCAATTTAAGTTAGTGAACATTAAGTTAGAGCTTATTATACACACTGATCTGTAGAACCTATATTCCAAAAGACTGATTACATGTCTACATATCTTCGGACACCTAACATGCCTAAAGATGCCACCTTGTCCAGCGGAGTCATTGTAAACACGGCTCACACACATAAACTTCCTGTTTGCTCAAGGAACATGCACATAATATCCTGTTCCCATAGAAACGGAATGTTGGAGCTCAGCCGCTCTAATCAGATGTTGCTATGCCATTGTCCTGCTTTGCTCTGATATTAAGAGTGTAGTGGAGAGAGCCCATTCCTCTGGCACGGGAGTTCATTTCTCCGTTACCTGTGGTGAACCCCATTTCCATTCCAGTCGTGACACTAAAAGGTGCTTTGCTGTGTGCTCTGAATGCAAAGCTCGCTCTTATTGCCTCTGGCCTGACAGAAAATGTCAGTGATATGAAGGAGGAATCGTTCCCACTGCTAAATAGTTTATGCCAGAGAAAGGTACACAAAGTACAGCCGAACGTTACACACGCTCTTATCAAAATTCCTTGAAAATAGAGCAATTTGGAAACCTTGCAAAAGTTACAGTAAAATTGAATTGGCGCGAGCAAGAGATTGGACATTAAAAGTGGCAAATTGCTTTTATAATCATGTAATGTGCATATTTAGAGGCCCACAGCGAACCAGAGAGAGTCGCCCATATACCTCATATCACTCCAGCGTGTTCCGGGAAATGACGGGAAAAGGGACCGTCCAGCTGCGATCTTATTTCCACGTTTCAGCAGGGAACCTCTCAGTACTTGCGGATACAATGCGATTGAATGGGTTTTCAAAATGATTTCAGTGTGACAGGCAACATCCCATCGTGAATCAAAAAAGCTTCTTGGGTTAGGATTATTGTGAAGTCAAATATTGTCAAAAAAAAGCAGTAGTATCGAAAGAAACGTCTGAATCATTTGAAAAATTGACTTTTTTTTGACAATAAAACATATTGGTTTATTTTATTTTATTTTTTATTAATTCATTATTATTATTATTATTTATGAATATTTATATATTCATATAATAAATCATTTAATAAATTAATTAATGAATGAGGCATTTATATAGCACTACTGTACACCCAAAGCACTTATTATATTCTAAATATATTATTTTGCCATTGAATATTATTATCAGAATGTTCTGTCTAATATGCAGAAACTGACATTTTTAATTACTCATTTTTTACATTTATCCTTGAGATTTTCCATCTCAAGGATAAATGTTAAATGTGTGCATAAAAGTACAATATGGTTTGTATGAATAAATTCAAATGTGAAAATTGGAACCGTCTCTTTCAAACCCATGTTTTTAAGCGACTCTCGCGCATACGGAACAAAGAAAAAGTGTGAGGAAACGAGTGATCTGCTCTGCGTTGCCAGCTTTAATCACAGTGAATCACTTCAGTGAGTCTTTTTTTTTTTTTCAGGACAAATTTAGCATGATGTCTTTCTGTCTTTCAACAGGAAAAAAAAAGGTACTTTTTAATTGGCAGATACAGAGATCACTGGAAGTGTCACTAATTTCTGCGAATTTTTTTTTTTTTTTTTTGGCTCGGCTGTGGAGAACGGGGGAGGTGTCAGTCACGTCGTTCTGCACGACTGAGGAATCTTTTCAGCTAGAGAGCAGACCTATTCCTTTGAATTATCGGAGGATCCGCGCGAAAAAGTGGTGACAATTACTGGGTCAGGAGCTCCTTTTTTCCTCGGAAATAGCTGTTCAGAGAGCGTCTGAGCATCAGCAACAGATAAGATGCATTAGTCTTTTTTCTTAAAGCTGAAAAAAAAAAAAAAAAAACGAGCCTGGTATTGACGTGGGGAACTGCTCCGAAGCACTCTGTCGAGCTCAAATAGCATTTAAGATGTGGAAGAGTGGCTCTGGGTGTAAATAGGCAGATTTGAAAAGCGAAATGAGAGACGCTGAAAGACAGGCCGAGTCCTCCTAAGAGCCTGACAGTGGATTGAGGAATAAACAAGGAAAGGCGGATGATGGATGAAATGAAAAAGGCAAACAGAGCTGACGGTGACGGCACGCGCACCCCCGTGAATATATACTCAAATCTCGATATGGAAGAGTGGGCAGATGAGATGAGTGAAGAAGTGAAGATCTTTCCATACTGTGTCATACGAGAAGAAGCGACAGACAAAAATGTCCCAGAAACAAGTCAATTTGGGTGCACATGTCTATGCAAGATAAAACAGTCCAAATGGAGACTTGCCAAAAGGAAAAAAATAATGGCCTGTGTCCAATGTGCAAATCCAAAAGACCATAGGGCAGCCAGGAAAGACGCGCCCTAGAAATGCATGGGTTTTCATATTTGGTTTCATTTTACTCTAAATACTCATTAGTGCAACCTTAAAGTTTGTCATTGTCATCTACAGTATGACTTTAATTGAATAAATTAGAAAAATGCTCATCACAGAAGATGTGTATTCAAGTCACTGAATGTATGAATTGTATTTTGAATGTATTTTTGAGTAGATTCAGACCAAAAAATTTGCAAAAATAGAACTCAACGTGCAACCCACCCGTCCCACCTCGAGTCCACCATCAGTCCACATGAGCAAAAATACACATCTCATAGTATCCAGCAGTGATCTGGTGAATTTTGATCCGAGGGATGTATGTTATATTCAATCATACAAACTTGGGTGTTATTGATCATCACACCTTGCAGCATGCTCTTGAACAAGAGTACAAGAGTAGCACTGAATAGCAGATGTTAAGGTGTCTACAAAAGGGAAACACTGTCAAGAGACGTGTTGAATATTGAATGTGTTTCTGGAGGCTGTGTCTTCTAGCAGTAGGGGTCCTTGAAGAAACTTGAAAGAGATTGCATTACATTATCCAAGTAGAACTGGTTTTGTCAACACATCTTGTGGCTAGCCCTCGCGGCCTACCCTGAGTAAAGGTGCCTCCTTAACAACTACATTTGGTCTGGTCACACTAAATCATGTATGATAGGACGGGTTGCGAGGGGCGAGAAGCCAGAGAGCGTGAACCTGCTTTTCTTTGTCTCTCTTGCTGTCTGTCTTCTCAGCTCGAAGACTCCATTACACATGACAGATCAAAGACTCTCTGACAGCCTTCCGGAGACACACATCTCCATTTGCGTGGCAAATAAACCCTCCTCACTATTTTACCCCCTTCGTGTTTTATGTATTTTTAATTTTGACTTGCAGTCGCTTTCTATTGCCTCTTTCCCTGCCCTGTTTTACATTAAACACTGTTGTGTTCACACACAGCCATACTATCAACAAGAGTTACATCCAAATTCTATAACCAAATTCTCTATCGTCAGTTCAACCCTTAAACGCACACCTCTGGTTTTTTTGTATCAAATGGGGACGTAATTTTCTACCCTTCTCCTCAAGTTAAGATATTAACCTTCTTAGGATTCCTCAATCTATTCATTATGAACAATATATCAAGACTTATATATATTGACAATATATCAATAAAAAATATGTAAGAATATTTTTTCTGCCAATATTTTTTCGGCAAATTAGTTCTTACGGCGACAGTGATGATGATGGTAAAATCCATCTGTTCAAATTGAAACTTCCGTTATCCAAAAAGTTAGCTTCATGCTTTTCACAGCAGTTCCATTTTCAGGCAGTTTATTAAATTCAGAGACTTCCGGATTGGCTTTTATTATTATTAAAATTATTTTTTTGTCAACATCATGTCCACTCGTCATTGCCTGGTTGGAATACATGTGCCTGTTTTCAACATGGCATATTCCGAGGGCTGGTTTTCACACATCTAACCTGTCTTCCACACCTTGTTTCCGATTTCAGTGAAGGCGGAGTGGTAAGTCACCATTTATTCAAAGTAAACACACTTCTCACTCAGTTTTTAACTCTAACAAGAAGGATGCCACTCTAATTTCACAAGTTTGTCTTCCGTTAAGCAGCTGCCAAGTGTGCGGCAAACCACGTCATAGCACTTCTGCTGAATATGAGTGACAGAAGGACATTCCCTCAAACATATCACAGTCTCTTATCAGATACAAGAGAAGTCAACTTGATTTCTAGAGTGCTTGCTTGAATTGTATGTATTTGGAGCAAAAATGTAGGTAGACGCATGTTCTTCCAATGAGCCTATGTAGAAAATATGAAAACACTTTTCAAAAATTTTATAATTGGATCTTGTGTTATCATTGCACTAAACACAAACTACTAAAATATTATCTGGAAAATATTCAATTGGTTTCAAGTTGACAATGTATCTTTTTCTACTGACTAAAAAAGTGAATATACACTCACCGGCCACTTTATTAGGTACCCCATGCTAGTAACGGGTTGGACCCCCTTTTGCCTTCAGAACTGCCTCAATTCTTCGTGGCATAGATTCAACAAGGTGCTGGAAGCATTCCTCAGGGAGTTTGGTCCATATTGACATGATGGCATCACACAGTTGCCGCAGATTTGTCGGCTGCACATCCATGATGCGAATCTCCCGTTCCACCACATCCCAAAGATGCTCTATTGGATTGAGATCTGGTGACTGTGGAGGCCATTTGAGTACAGCGAACTCATTGTCATGTTCAAGAAACCAGTCTGAGATGATTCCAGCTTTATGACATGGCGCATTATCCTGCTGAAAGTAGCCATCAGAAGTTGGGTACATTGTGGTCATAAAGGGATGGACATGGTCAGCAACAATACTCAGGTAGGCTGTGGCGTTGCAACGATGCTCAATTGGTACCAAGGGGCCCAAAGAGTGCCAAGAAAATATTCCCCACACCATGACACCACCACCACCAGCCTGAACCGTTGATACAAGGCAGGATGGATCCATGCTTTCATGTTGTAGACGCCAAATTCTGACCCTACCATCCGAATGTCGCAGCAGAAATCGAGACTCATCAGACCAGGCAACGTTTTTCCAATCTTCTATTGTCCAATTTCGATGAGCTTGTGCAAATTGTAGCCTCAGTTTCCTGTTCTTAGCTGAAAGGAGTGGCACCCGGTGTGGTCTTCTGCTGCTGTAGCCCATCTGCCTCAAAGTTCGACGTACTGTGCGTTCAGAGATGCTCTTCTGCCCACCTTGGTTGTAACGGGTGGTTATTTGAGTCACTGTTGCCCTTCTATCAGCTCGAACCAGTCTGGCCATTCTCCTCTGACCTCTGGCATCAACAAGGCATTTCCGCCCACAGAACTGCCGCTCACTGGATGTTTTTTCTTTTTCTGACCATTCTCTGTAAACCCTAGAGATGGTTGTGCGTGAAAATCCCAGTAGATTAGCAGTTTCTGAAATACTCAGACCAGCCCTTCTGGCACCAACAATCATGCCACGTTCAAAGTCACTCAAATCACCTTTCTTCCCCATACTGATGCTCGGTTTGAACTGCAGGAGATTGTCTTGACCATGTCTACATGCCTAAATGCACTGAGTTGCCGCCATGTGATTGGCTGCTTAGAAATTAAGTGTTAACGAGCAGTTGGACAGGTGTACCTAATAAAGTGGCCGGTGAGTGTATATGTATATAAATAAATAATACTAATTTGTTACATTTATATAACACTTTTCTGGGTACTCAAAGCGCTTTACATGGAAGTGGGAAACTCCTCAACCACCACCAATGTGCAGCATCACCTGGATGATGTGACGGCAGCCATATTGCACCAGTACGCCACCACACACCAGCTTACTGGTGGAGAGGAGACAGTGATGAAGCCAATCAGTGGGGAAGCCAAATTGTGTTTTATGTTTAATTAATATTTTAAGTTACAACAAGTTGTAACACACTCTTAGAAAAAAGGGGGAAAAAAAGGTTTAATGGGGTTCTACATAGAACTATATTCTATATAGTGCGGATCTGGGGTGCGTTTCCCGAACAACGACATAACACGCTGTTTAACTACCGTAGTACGATAGCCTGGATGCCAGCCGAACTTAGCCCCGCCCACAACATTTGAGGTGGGGAAGTTCGGTCTGGACTTGATCCGTTGTGAAGCAAGTATGCCTGAACCAAAGCTGTTCGGACCAATCAAATTGTCAGGACGGGCTTTATACTATGATGGACAGATGATCAACAGTAACGTAATCATCCACGTCACCAAAGAGCGCTTGGGCTGAATTCGTTTACGACAAAGAATGGCTGCCGCTGGAGAATTTAGATGTGTAGATTCCGCCATCGTGTCTGTTATAGAAGATGTAGACAGCGCATTCATTTTAAAAGAGGAACAGAGAACCGCGATCAAGGCATTTGTCTATCGGAAATATCTTTTTGCCGTCCTTCCTACGGGATTCGGTCTATCCAATTGAGTGCAGAGGCATTTTTTTCCTGGTTTGGTTGAAACGCCCCATAATCACAGCCCAATGGAGCAGTATCAGACTCACATTCTGACTAGAATCTGAGTATGACGACGTCAAGCTAGTAGTACGATGCATCGTTGAAGAAATCAACTTGCTAAACACGACTGTTTTCCGAAACCATATTGTCGCAAATTGGTCGTTCAACCACGTCGGTTAATGATGTCACGCAGGTGTTGGAGTAATAACTTCTTTTAATGAATCTGTTTGAGATCGAATTAATGCTAGATGTTTTGCTATAAATTACAGACATGGCATCTGAGGACTATTTCTAATTATTTTGCTTTATTTCCAGATTCAATCATACGCTCGTTCTTGCATTCTAGAGCACGTTCGCACATGCGCAGTCTTCAAAAACGACAATTTAAATCTCTTGACAAAGTAAAAGACGTAAATTACATTTGTATGTATTCTAAATAAAATATATAGATTGTGCTGAATGTCAGCTCGCTTATTTGACTTGATGTATTGAGTCCACATGTATTGCAAACTAGAAACTATGCTTCTAACCACAGCTCGAGAGCTGTCGTTCCAACTACACAACTTTGCGATGCTGTTTGCGAATGTTCATTGGATCGATGGTTTCGGGAAACACTGACTCGTTGAACTATGCTGATAACGATGGAACTTGTGACCATAGTAAGCTAACAATGCTTTTGGGAAACGCACCCCTGAGCGTGATTGCGGTGTTCATATATGCCTAAAAGAACCGAACTAAGAGAGAAAACGCACCAGGTTACGAAACTAACTCTACAAACGAATAGGTGTAAAAACGCTCTAATACTCAAGGTTAAAAGCAATAGTGCTACACATGACTAAATGCCCAGCAAAAGCGGTCTAATAAAAAAAATAAAAAAAATAAAAAAAAAACAGCCTTGCCATTCAGATGAAAGCTATTTCTGAGCACCTAAAACATTGACATCAAATTAGTTTTTTTTTTCTCTGCTCAAGAAAGCTTTCAGAGCACATCCATAACCTCGGTTGCTCTGGGTTGTTTTGTGGTCTTTGTGTGAACTCACTGTGGCGTTTTGAATGTGTGTGTGTGTGTGTGTGTGTGTGTGTGTGTGTGTGTGTGTGTGTGTGTGTGTGCCTCTGCTGCTCACTTGAGTAGGCCTGACTGGGTCTTGTGCACTGGGAAGTAAGTAAGGATGTTAACGTGTGTTGACAGTTTGGCATCCTCCCACTGAGTGTCGTACAATCCCCTGCCACCAGTGCTTAGCCTGACACTAGCCATGAGGCTAAACATCAGCTCAGAGACCCCGGGAAGGAGTGTGTACACAGCAGCCGGCCTCGGGGACCCGTGGCCCTTGGGACCCGTCACCATAACGCTAGCCATAGGTTAGCAGATTACATACTATCAGAACATCACGCACACTGAGATCATAACGATAGCATGCTATTTGATGAATCATCTCGTAAGAGCTGCTATCAAGATGACCTTGATGCTGGTAAATCTGACACAATTCAATTACACAAAACAATACTTTGGGGATGATACGATAAAATAACAAAATAAATGTACTGCTCTGAACAGTGAATCCTGATCATGATAAATATATTTAGAACAATGTATGGTGCCTTAGGGCTTTGCGCTCATATCTCCAGACCAGGGTTGGGGGAAATCCTGAATTTCACAAGAACAGTGTCAATCCACAATAGGCAAGAATGGATCATTTCTAAGGAGTTCTGTTTATGTTTTGTAAACCTGATGGATGTTGTCCAGATTCAAGAGTTTAGTGTAAATTAGAGCATTCTGGGAAACTGGTGGAGAAAAGTCAAATTTTGTCTGTAACAAAATTTTAGTTTATAATACAATAGTATGGAGTCCCTATAGGTACATGTAATGAAGAAAAAATATATATCTGCAAAACTTTTGAGTTCTTTGCGAGAAAATGCTAAAGTTTTTTTCATCTCATCTCATTTAAAACAATTTTTTTTTTTACCACCGTGTCCCTTTAGGGGCTCCATAATAATACAAATTGAGGTACAACTTTATTTTAAGGTGACAGTTACACGTTACTACATGTAAATTATGAATGATTACAAGTAACTAACCCTAAACCAAACCCTAATCATAACTCTATAGTAAGTAAATGTAGTTAATTAAACTTACATAGTACTTATTTGAGTAAGTACAATGTAACTACGTCACCTTAAAATAAAGTGTAACCCAAATCGAACTTGTCTATAATACTGTTGCGATATCACACTCACAATTGTGCTGATATACTGAATATCAGGCCACTAGCAAATCATAACCATGCTTATATTGAACACTCTTGCTCATGTGATGTTGCTTAAATATTTAACTAAATGTATATAAAATAGATATTCATTACTATAATTATTCATGATTATTGTCATTATATCACAAAAAAAGTAATCTGGAATATAAAAAGAGTGTAAAACTGCAATTGAACTGAGCTCTGATTGGTGCACAATCCTGCTTCCTTGGACTGCCAGCTCTGCCACACACACACACACACACACACACACACACACACACACGCACACACACACACACACACACACACACACACACACACACACACACACACACACACACACACACCTTTTCCACTGCCACCACCTCTCAGTGGAACAAAGACGCCTAATTACCATGCAGATCACAACATCCCTCAGATGCTTGCAGAGGCGTGACGGTGCAGGAGAAGAAGGAGTGGATAAAAACCCATCCCTATAGGACACTCTCCAAATATGACCACCCAGGCATAAAGCAGGCCTGGTCCGGAATGTCGCCGGAGAGGGAACCGCGTAATCCCACCAGGACCGAGATTATTAATCTGAGCTCGCAAATGATTCAGCCTGCTACCCACTGTGCCCCACAGCAAGCTCTTTCGAGCAGGCAGAACCAAGTCTAGCCAGTCCCCTCCTGTGGAAATTAATAAGCTTGAGGCCTGGCTCTAACAAATGAGGGAGGCAGAGACCGCAGGAGGGAGGGAAGAGAAAAGAAGGGAGGAATTAAAGCACATCATCTACACTAAATCTCCCTTTGTTAGCCGACAAAGTGGTTGGAATAAATCACTTCTGGCTTGTACGGCAGTAGCGTAGAGTGATGAAATGCATTGAGAAGTTTCTAACGCTGACGGATGTAATTGAGGGTGGAATGTTCTAACAGATTTGCCTTTAGCAAAGTCAACTTAAAAGGGGACCTATTATGCAAAATTCACTTTTACGAGGTGTCTGAACATAAATGTGTGTCGGCAGTGTGTGTACACAACCACTCTATAATGGTAAAAATCCACCCACTCCTCTTTTTAATCCCCATAAATCATAAGCAGGGTCTCGGAATAAGCCGTTTGCAGGAATAAGTCCCGCCCACAACTGCTGACAGACTCCGCCCTATTAGCATAGGCCCCGCCCTCAGTGAGCTGTACACACTCCGTTATGCTTATCTCCTCGCCAGAGCATTTAACAGCAGCATTCAAGGAAGAAATGTATTCTTATTAAAGCTACTAAAGTTATTCAGTCAAGAGCAGTGAGTGATTGTGTTTTTATTCTGTTGTTTGATTCGTATTAACAGCATAATATAGAAGTAGGTACTGTATAATTCTCTGCTTTCACTTTAATACACAGATCTAATGTACATATGCACTTTCTTTACTTGCAGTTTACGTTCACAGACTGTTTATGTGAACTTTGTGTGTTTTTGACATAATCATGTGTGTATTTGACAGTTTAAGCACAATAAGACGTGAAAAAACTTTAATATTTGAAGTTTTATACTTATGGGGTGCAACGTCTGACTGCAAGTTGTGCCGGGATCGTGCGTTTGCGGTAGTAGCGCCAATACTTTGGAATAGCTTACCCTTACATGTTAGGGATGCTGACACTGTACATATTTCTAAAATACAACTTAAGACACATTTGTTTGCCATGGCGTATTCTTCTTTTTGATGATAATTTGTATTATTGTGTTTATTATTGTATTACTATTCTATTATTCTGTCTTTTTACTGAGATTATGTAAAGCACATTGGTCAACATATGTTGTTTTAAATTTAATAGTGCTATATAAATAAAAGTGACATTGACATTGACGTTCTGTGTGCGTGCTTCAGGTGTGTGCGCTCAGAAAACCATATATCAGAAGTTTAGACTGATGTGGCTTTAAAACACATGCAGATAATAAACTTTCATGACGATGAAGAACTACAATCATGAGATAGAGATGATAATCCACACCAAACAGATGTTTTTGTTCGTTTTTGGCAGAGTATCCGAGGCATGAGCTGTAGGCTCCGCCCTCTTCTGGAAATCGGGGTGGGGAGTAGCAGCTCATTTGCATTTAAAGGTACATGCACGAGAACAGCATGTTTTTCCTTCCACTCAAAATTGGGCATTTACAACATGGTATAATAAATGACCGGCGGGATATTTTGAGCTGAAACTTCACAAACACATTCTGGGGACACCTGAATATTACATCTTGTAAAAAGGTCCCCTTTTAACAAACTATTTTTGCCAGAAGAGCATGGGTGCAAATCACAGTGAGGACGGGCGGGACGTGTCCCTAGCCTGTTTTACTATATGGACAATTTTGTCCCAATCACTTCTACAATCAGAAAGAGCAACTATTCCCTCATTATAAAAGCCAAAACATCACCATTAGACCAACAAGTCATATTTAATATTCAGTTGCTTATTCATGCATTTGCACAGTGACCTACAAAACCCCAGATCTGACAGCAGCAGATGAATGAAGAAATTAAGTTTTAAAATTACATATGTTATATGTAAGTTCATCTGAACACTTGAGTTAGTCATCAAATGACTGTATAATGAGAATTTGGGCTTGTGTCAAATATTAACTCTATGTTGTTTTAACATCATGTATAACGTGAAGTCACAACCAACACTTAAAAACACTCAATGGGGGGAAGAAAAATCATATTTTTGTAATTACATTTGATTTGATTTTCTCACAGTGTTTAACCGTTTAAAGAATGTGATAGTTTCTTAAAAAAAAAAAACTATAATCTAAAAATGTATTTTCCATTTTTTATTGAATTATGGTAAGGAAAGGTGTTTCATAAAGACTGAACAATACCAAGGTTTCCAGAAAACAATGAAACATATACCAATATCTAACATACAATTGCATCTAAGATCGGTATTGAATAAATAAAACATTTTTCAAACATTTTTCATAATCCTGGTTTATGTTCCATTTATGTTTCTGGTTTAATACTTCATATTTCATAAAGTATACTGAACTGTTTCCCCCAGGTGCTGAAACTAAAGACACTGTGTGAAAGTGACTGTTCAGTACAAAGCATATACATATTTAATGAGGTTAGCATTGTTTAGGTTATGATCGGTTGCTTGTTGCTAAACAACTCAGCATAAAATTCAAGCACTGCGTTGTTTCACACTGTATGAAATAGTGCCAGCGTTCTTTTACTGTTCATTGTTTCAACAGTCAAAACATTCATTGACATTTTTTTTTTTTGTGCTACCATTAATGTAGAGTAATCAACCATGATGGTAAAGCAATAATAGCTGAAGACATTGTTATCAAGTAACTCAGAATCATTTGAGCTCCAGTTCACTGTTTCAGAAACACTCTTGTGTGCCAAAGACCTTTGTTTGGATCAGTCCCATCGGCATTATCTTTGTATCCAGTAAGTTCTTGGAAGACGTCCAGTGTTGTAAAAATGCCCTCACTGACAGGCTATTGAGGAAGGTTAATGAACTTTTCACAATTATATTACAAAATCCAATTGTGCTATAATGACTCATTTTCACAGAGTTCTGAGTGAAATGTGTGTTTTTTTTTACATGTAGACGTGCCTCAGTGTGTTGATGTTTTTTTGTTGTTTTTTTTCACTTTGCAATGATTTAATGATTTTTAGGCATGTTTGCTCTTGTAGCAGTGGCAGTTTTGGCACATTTAACCTTGTTTTCCAGGAAATCCTGGCCTTGAAAGCACCTGGTCAGGTCTGCTCCCACCAGACTGAATCAAGGTCTACACATGACAGATGTGAAAGTGGCAGAGTCATGCAGTCTCACCATATGGTGTCTAGATAACCCCTTGTGCAAACGTTGCATGGCTACCTCAGCTTCACACACGTCACATCTCTCCAGTCCCTGGTGGCTGTTCTATTTCCCACAACTCTTGAAATAAACAAACACATTTACTGCTCGCTTTACTATAGCAGTTTAAATTAATCATATAGTGCCTTTGGGAAACGACAAATAAAAATACACATTTCAGTAATCATACCATTACATATGTATACTGTGGTTGTATCATAATAACACAGAGATGGCTAAACTTATGAATGAATATGAAGCAGTTCAGTTTTCAAAAAAAAGCAAAGGAGCCAAATGATTGGTGATGAGAGATAAATATTAATAATAACATTTGGTATTTCTCAAATCTCAAACATTCTAATGACTCTTACTCACTGAATCGGTTCCAGACGTGATTTTCATAACATGCATTTCGCTTAATGGTTGTGAATGTCATGAAAAATATATCTGGAAAATATATATAAAAAAAATATATACAAAATAATAATATTGTTATTTCAAATAATCAAATGACTCTTACTCACAGAATCAGTCTGATATTTGTTTAGAACAAACATCCAACGCGGCAAGTGTAATGTGATTCACAAACAAATGACTCTAATGAGCCAGTTGTTTTAATTGAGAATCATTCACGAATCAGTCTCAAACATTCGAATGACTCTTACTCACTGAACCCATCTGAGTATATTTGTTTAGAACAAAAATCCAATGTACATCCAACAGCCAATGTAATGTGATCGGCAAACAAATGACTCTATTGAGCCAGTTGTGAATGATTCCCGAATCAGTCTCAAACATTCTAATGACTCTTACTAATTGAATCAGTCTGAGTATATTTGTTTAGAACAAACATCCAATGTACATCCAATAGCCAATGTAATGTGATTAGCAAACAAATGAGCCAGTTGTGAATGATTCCCGAATCAGTCTCAAACATTCTAATGACTCATACTAATTGAATCAGTCTCAGTATATTTATTTAGTATTTTTGTTCAGTATACAGTTTATGCCAACACTAAAGGACAAACTAAGGGCGGAGAGTTGCTTCACTAAAAGTAATAAAAGAATGGTTCAACTGAATCATAAGTGTTTAATTCCTGTGCCACTACTCTCAGACAAACAAAACGTGATTCAATAAACCAACATCTGTCTCACAGGATTTACCAAATGTGTACTTCCCTCACAAATACAGCAATTTTGAGTCGAGCACATTTAGACGCGTCCTGCCATCCTGCACATCGCACCCGTGAGTTCTTTCCCAGCACAAACAGAATCCCTTAATTCCTCGGTCTGGAAGGTGATTCAGACAGTTACACTCTGGGCTTTGCTCTCTGGCAACCTCTTTCTATCCCAACCTCACAATAGCTTTTCTGCAGCCTTCCACTTTTATTTGAAGGGTCTCTCTCTACCTTGACCTCTGCACGCTTCCTCCTGCTACAGCTAATTAGCTAAAGCAGTATGTTTCGCTTGCATTCCAATTACGCACTGGAACGTCAACCTAAGTTCCCGCTCTTATCCTAATTATCTGTTACTAATTTAAATTTTGGCTGCGGCTCTGTTCGGGAACGATGTTAATGTAAGTGTTCCTGTCAGTCGGAGAGTAATTTGATTTAGAGCGTGTCTATGGTCTAATTAAATATGCTGTTTATGCGCAGTATGCAACTTTCGGCCGAAGCCCCATCTGCGTTTCATCACTTTGAGAGCTCAAGGGAGTGAGGGAGGGAGAAAGAGAGCGAGAAATTAAATGATTTTAAGGACTTTAAGAGGAGAAGAGCTGTGTAACCTTTAAATGAGGTGTTAATAGTCGGCACATGCTCTTAGTAAGTGAAGAATTATAATATTTCTCGAAGAAAATCGAAAATCAAAGACACAAAAAAGTGAGAAGCAATTACCACGAACTGTCTATCTGAATGCGTCTGTATAAATTTAGCTCAACAAATGTCAGTGCATATGCACAGACAAGCGGAGAAAAAAAACTTGACGAATTAAAACGATAATTTTTTGTCAGGATTCTTTGGTGAATACAAAGTTCACGAGAACAGCACTGACTTAAAAAAACAAAAAAAGAAAACAATGTACAAGTATTTACTATCTATTATTCTATTTTAAACTTGCTTGTAAAATCCAAAATGCAATATATTATATATATATACATATCTGCAGAAAGACTATTTTAGTGATATGTATATACATATCACTAAAATAGTCTTTTTGTACCCTACCTGCTCTATATCCTCTCACACACACACAAACAAAATTAATTGTATGCTCACCCAAAACAAAATTTACCCACCTATACAACATGAGGTTATGTCAGCACAGTACTGGATGAGCCATACAGGCTTTTAGTGCAAAAAAACACAGACACACAGCTTTATCACGCCAGACAAACACACATTCCATCATGAACACACCCTTGTGTAAGACCACCTAAGCGCGCACACACACACACACATCCACAGAGAAAAACACACGCGCAGAGTGCTCATTTGCACCCAATCTCTTTCCAGTGTGGCAGGCGGCATGTGTGTGTCTCTCTCTCTCTCTCTGTGTGTGTGTGTGTGTGTGTGCAAAGGCTGCTCTTGTCTCTTGGGGCATTTCCTTGAGATGATTTGTCGGTTGCCTTGTCTCTCCTTACTGATGGTTCCTCAGGCTCATTAATATTCATCTGAGAGCGAGTGGGGTACGAGACGCACACACACATCGTGCTCCACATCACCGAGTCCTCATTTATTCATATTGTGGACTACAGTCTGATACCTAAGCCTTCTAAACACCGTTACACACATCTACAGGAACCACAAGCTATGGGACTGAGACAAAGAGGTTTACAATACCTGGAGAAAAGTAGCCGCTAGCATTTCCATTCATCTCAATGGCAGTCGCTCAGCTGGCACAGGAGCCACCCAGAAGTTCATGAATTTCAAATATGCCATATTTTCTCATGGGTGCTCAGAATCGCAGTAGAAAATGGTACTAGAACAGCAACATCACGGGTTCGATTCCAAGGGAATGCCTGAAATTACAACATTTAGACTTTTCTAAATTTAGAATTTAGTCCATCTAGAAGTCTTGATCTTGAATGGATGTAATATACTGTAGCTGTCGGGTGTCAGCTTGTATCTCCATATTTTTGTGTTTTTTTCATAAATCATTACTATTGGTCACCCTTTACGTCTGTCTGTTGGTTTTGCAAATATTTAACCAATAAAAAGCATTAAAAAGAGCTTGTTACTAAACCTCGTAACTCCATTGGATTCTCCACCCGCCTCTATCCTGAATGAAGAGTCAGTCTGGACTGTTTCTGCTTGTTTGCAATGCAATGCTAAATAAAGAACTGGTTCTTTGGATTACACAGCGTTTCCTTACTTAAGGAACACTATTTGTCTATTACATTTGACAAAAACCTCATAGAGTTACCATTTGAGCTTGATTTTGGTAAAAAAGGTAGTAATATGATGACACATGCAAGTGTACATGTATGTATAAGCCACAATATCAACTTTGACAATAGTGTTTAATTATTTAAAAATCATAAAAAAATGTTTTCCATTTCCTGAAAAGTAGCATTTTTGGAGATACTGCACAAGGTCCCCACAGTGACAGTATAGTAACTATACACACATGTTAATACAAACATTGACCGGTGAATCAACTCTCATTCAAGCCCCCTGGTCCTCACATTGAAAAAGCAATAATGTGCAGGATTAGAGATTGAAATTTTTTCTTTGAGAAACTCAACAACAGCGTGGCAGGCTGCCATATGGAGGCAGGACAGAGATAAGCCTCCACAGAGAGAAGAATTGTGCAGCTTGTGCCGCTGGAACAAGCAGGACCGCCTCCAACTTCACAAAACAATGTCAGCGCGTCGGAAATCAATGCTCAGATGCACTGCCTTTCTGAATCAACTGCTCAGCGCTTGACCTTTGACTGGCCCGGTCCTCACACACCTCCACTCTGACTTTCAGTTTCCAAAACACAGAAAGGGCACTATCTGGTGTCAATAGATGAGAAACATTTAGCCTATTATATGAAATGTCACTGGATTGGCAAATTCAACTGTGCTTGTCTTTACTCAAGTTTATATGGAAATGGCCAAGATAAGCTTAATGCTAACCGCTGGTTGAACTCTTTCTTATCGCTCATATTTTTACGTTGTTACAGAGAATGAGACAAACAGCTTTTAAATGCAAAGTAAGCATGCAACGAGAAGACGCCTAAGCTAACTTTAGGAATACAGATGATCCTAAGTGCAGCTTTGACTTACTGACATTTAAAGAGCTGATATGCGGCAGACGCTAATGACAATTCTTGAGATTCTTCAGAAGTATGATATTCAAACACGAGGGCCACACATTCACAACATCAACATGAACATCAATGACATGAGGAACTCTGAGAAGAAACACAGACCTGCTGAAATGCTTGTCGGAATGCTCTTGTTAGAAATGTCACTGATTAAAATCCAGATATTTTCAGTATCCCAGTATTGTTTTAATTATTAATAAATGTGATTTTTTTTTTTTGGCCAGCATTACACTGAAACTTGTTTTAAACATGAACCTCACGGAATTTGATATACTGTTCAAGAGTTTGGGGTCACTAAGATTATTTAATGTTTTTTAAATAAGTCTCTTCTGCCCAGGGCTGGACTGGGACAAAAAATCGGCTCTGGCATTTTGGGCCAGACTGGCCCACTACATATGATCATAAACACAACCGAACTTGCCCTTGAATAGTGAATATGTATGCCTTGAATATACTCTTGAATAAGTATACCAACTCCTATTAAAACCACCAATGCCATGAGTGAGTAGGAATGAGTAAGAGTAAAAATAGTAAAAAAAATATTGCACTTTTCCAATTGCATTGGCAATACCAGTGTTTCTCACATGATTTTTGGTAAATTTGTGGTGAGTGGACCTCTGTCCCTTTAAGGGGGTTGAGGGCATACTCCCCCTTAAGAAAATGTTGTGCTTTTTAATGTTAAATTCATCAATCTGGTTCACTTTGAGAGTTCAAAATTAAGAGCTCCAACCAATATTCAATGTGCAAATTGAACAAGGTAAAACTCAAAACTCTTTTAGTTGTGATATAGTGTCTGTCTACATTAAACTACTACATAATTAATCATAGTTATAAAATTAATCACATGTCAGTAATAGCCATATATTGTAAAACACATGCACTGAAAAATAAAAGCAACTTTCATAATTAGTTTTGAACTCATTTCTTTACTTGAAAGAGATAAGCACATGATCTTTTATTTTGACGGGAACTGCATCGAGCTTTTATGTTGGCGGAAAACATGGTTTACAAACTCGTCTCATTACAATTCTAGTAAAATGCGTAATCGTCAAATATGCAGATGTGGAAATAATGCGTAACTGGGTAATGGGTTCCTTCCTAAACTCATAGCCTAAGTGTTCTGAAAGTAGCCTAGTTCTGCTCAGTTCTCTACACTCACTAATGTCTCTCCTGATCCTCCTCACTCCTCGTCAGACACTTGAAGGGCCCGTTTCTTTTTTTCACGCTATTTCTCTGCACATTCCTTGCGTTTCTTCTCCATCGTTCGGACTATTTTGACAGATACACACTGACACTGCCGGCTCACTCAGAACCCAGAAGGGGAGGTGATTAAAGATGTGATTGGACCAGAGCCAGTGTCAATCAAGAAAATAACCAATGGGCCGCTGATCTATGTGTTTCATGAGCTGGTCTGTGAGAAAGAAAAAAAAAGCTGACTTTTTGTCCAATGCCTTACACCTGCACAAAGATCCCAGCACCACCAATTAAGCAAAACTAAACTAATGGGCCGCCGATCCGAGTTGTATGGGCCGGTCAGAAAAAAATAAAAATAAATAATATAGGCATATATATATATACAGTATATATATTGGCCCAAAAAGCACGTCGGCCCACCGGGAAAATGCCCGGTATGCGCGATGGCCAGTCCGCCCCTGCTTCTGTCCAGCGAGGCTGCATTTATTTGATAAAAAAAAAAAAAAAAACACACAGTAAAAACTAATAATAATAGTATAATAAATACAATATATGTTTTCTATTGTAATATATTTTTAAAATGTTATTCATTCCCGTGATGCAAAGCTGAATTTTCAGCATCATTACTCCAGTCTTCAGTGTCATGTGATCTTTCAGAAATCATTCTAATATGCTGATTTTATGCTCAAGAAACATTTCTTATTATTATCAATGTTGAAAACAGTTGTGCTTCATATTTTTGTGGACACTGTGATACATCCTTTTTCATGATTCTTTGATGAATAAGTTCAAAAGTTCCAAAGAAAGTTTAAAAGAACAGCATTTATCATAATTAATAAAAACGACTTTGTCAAGTTTTGTTGGTAAAATCAATCTGAAGTCAAGGTTCGAATCAAGGATCTACTAGGGTCTTGATTATCGCCACATTTTATTTGATGATTTTGGTGAAAATGTTGTGCATGTTTAACAAGATTAAAAATTAGGGCTGTCAAATGATTAATCGTGATTAATCACATCCAAAATAAAAGTTTTTTTTTTACATAATATATGTGGGTGCACTGTGTATAATTATTTTATATATATAAATACACACACATGCTTGTATATATTTAAGAAATATTTTCATGTATATACTGTATATAGATTTATATATAATTTATATTATATATAAATATAAATATTTTATATATAAATAATATTTTTTTCTTAAATATACATGCATGTGTGTGTATTTATATATATACAAAATAATTATACACAGTGCACCCACATATATTATGTGAAAAAAACTTTTATTTTGGATGTGATTAATCGTGATTAATCATTTGACAGCCCTATTAAAAATAAATTAAACATATCTAAAAGCTTAAAAAGTGCTACACTCTTACTGGTAGTTAAAACCTTTAATAAATTAGCCAAAACACTTTTTCTTAGAAAAAAATAGCATGCAAGGGATGGGAGATGAGTAAATACTGGTGAATGATGGCTGTGGAAATTTTGTGGAACTTTCTGAAGAATTCTGTGGGTGTAGATTCCATGCAGGCCCTTCCATGAGGTTTTGACATGTTTATCTGATAGACTAAATGAGGGTGTGATGTATCTACACACTGTCTTATCTACACACAATGTATACATTGTCACCAGCAATATTCAAAGGCCGCATGAGTTTCCCACTGGTTCATGATTAACTGGATAAGGTTGGTGGAATAGGTGGAAAGGTATTTTTTACTCATAATTCATTGGAAAAGGGTATGACATTTGCTAAGTGAACACACACACACACACACACACACACACACACACACACACACACACACACACACACACACACACACACACACACACACACACACACACACACACACATGTTGTGTTTTCATGTTTTATGGGGACTTTCCATAGACATAATGATTTTTATACTGTACAGACTGTATATTCTATCCCCTTACACAGCCCCTGTCCCTAAACCTACCCATCACAGGAGACATTCTGCATTTTTACATTTTCAAACAACATCACTTAGTGTGATTTATAAGCTGATTTCCTCATGGGGACCAAAAAATGTCTCCACACGAACAAGGATTTCGGATATTGCCATCCTTGTGGGGACATTTTGTCCCCATAACGTAGGGTTTACCAGGCCACACACACACACACACACATCAGAAACATGATTCAAAACAGTTAAATGGTCCTCAAAAAAGAGTCACACTTGCACTGTTGGCTGTCAAAAATGCGTTGGAAACGAATGGGAAGCGAATTTTCAAAATATTTTTTGAGATATCAACCACAAATTTGGAACACAACTTGTTTAGATGTATGCCTTTGATTTTCTCCTAGTTTTAGAGTAAAACATATCTTGTATTAAAGCATATTTGAATTTATATATTTCATATAAAGTTTGCAAATAATTTATTTATGCATTTTTCGCAATAATAATTAAAAAAAAAAATTTTTAAACTCACTTCAGCAATAATCTACCAAATGTCTTCTTTAAAAACAGACCAAACTTAAAGGAATAGTTCACTTAAAAATTCTGTCATCTTTTACTCACCCTCAAGTTGTTTCAATTCGTTTTTTTTCTTCTGCTGAACACAAAGGAATATATTTTGAAGAATCTCAGTAACCAAGCAGTTGATGGACCCCATTGACTTCCATAGTATTTATTTTCCTATTATGAAAGTCAATGGGGTCCATCAATTGTCCGGTTACCGACATTCTTCACAAAATATTCCTTTGTGTTCACTAGAAGAAACCCCCCCCCCCCCCTCATTTTTATGTGACCTATTCCCTTTTAGTTTGTGCTCCAAACATTCAAGATTGACAACAGTTTAAGTTTGAAATTTTATTTTCAGGCCTATGCATACATAGTGTTAAGTGACTAACAGGTAAAAAATGGATCACAACTATTCCATAAATATAATTTAAATGCATAAAATCCCCTAAAAATGCAAAATATTAAATAAAAATCATTATCAAACTAAAAGTACATTCATTTCACAAAAAAAAAAAAAAAAAAATCATGTCATTTATGACCGCCACGTGAGTAGCACCAGAGGGTTAAAAATCTAAAGAACCTTTTCCACTGTAAAGAACATTTAGTGCAATGAAACCAATAAAGACCCTTTATTTCTGAGACGCATGCAACAAATGTCCTGCTCCTCATCTGCCTTATTGCTTGCAAAATATAATGTAGAGCAGAATCAACAGGGCTTATTGCAGATAGAAAGAAAAAAAAAATGCACATACACCAAACAAAATTACCCTCATAAGAAACGAAGAGGGCAGGCAAGTTGTTTCATAAAAGTAATCCACAGTGTAAAGGACAAATCCCAGTGTAAAGCCTGTGGCAGCTAACGGGGGGCGACTCTCCTCCTTTTATGAGGCCATCACTATAAAATATCTGACATGGTACAATACAGAGTATTGTACTGAGATGCCCCGCCACTACACTTCCATAAAGCAGCAGACATCGAGAAAGAGAGAGAGAGAGAGAGAGTATCTCCAAACAAGAGAGCCGCCGTCCTCAGCGGAATCATAATTTAGTAGTTACTAAGCCACTGGTCTGAGAGCTGTGCTTAAATATTATTACTGCAGCAAATCTAGTTTGGCTCAGCGCTGATACCGTGGCTTTAATGCCCTACATGAGACCCCTGGTGTACTTGATGCTGGCGAGGGAGCCCTTTCCTGCCCTTGTGAGGGCCGCTGTTTATTATATCAGCTGTAATTGCCTCTCACACAGCTCCGTGCTTAGGATACTGTCAGTGCAGTATGTTAGGAAGACCAAAAAGACTACCGGTGACAGATTTTCGAGGTGGATGTGGGGTGTGTCTTTATTTTTTTTAAGATATTAATTTTTTTTTTTTTTATTCTGCAAGCGCGCATTGATCAAAAGTGCCAGTACATGCAGCTACAGTAGTCAACATTTGAAGTTGTCCTAAGACGAGTAGGGTATTGTTAACAAAAAAATCATGTATAACTTTGATGAAAGGTTTTGATCCACTTCAAATGTTAACTGTATTTAAAAAAAAAAAAAACGTAAAACAATTGGTAACACTTTACAATAAGGTTCATTAGTTAACTACCTTAGTTAACATAAACTAATAATGAACAAAACTTCTACAGCATTTATTAATCTTAGTTAACATCAATTTCAACATTTACTAGTACATTATTAATATCAAAGGTTGTATTTGTTAACATTAGTTATTTTGAAACAACATCTCAGGTTTTTTTTTTACGAAATTCGTCTTCCAACTGTTTTTCAATGTAAACGTGTCAGACGGATGTATTTAACCTTTGAGATCACATCTTTTGTAACGTCTGATGCATGACATGCCATTCTAAAAATGTGGCACTCAAGTTAAAATAAGACCTTGCACTTTTTTTCATTCCTCTGACCCGTGTTAGTGTGAACCGGCCCTATGGCTGCAAAAGCATATTCTACGTAAAAAAGTAACAGTTCTTTATGCTTTTTTTTAGAAACATAAATTACAAATATTTTATTATGTTATAACAGATATTTTGTCTGACTTTTTGAAGGGCTCGAGGGGTGAAATAGAAAATTGTCCCAGTCCCTTTGACAGAACAGTTCAGGATAGTCGCAATGAACTGGGACCAACAGCCAATCAGAATAATAATAAACTAGTCACATGTCATTTACAGCTCAGATGACTGGCTCAAATCTAATGAGAATGCTAACAGAGAGCAATGCTATGCTAATGTGTCCAAACACTCTCCTGAAATCACTAGCATTGAGCAGTATTCACTAGATTTGCTGGTGAACACCAGCCTAAACCCTCCCAGAAGCCTCCTTTCTTCCTATGGTACAACATGGCTTACCACAAAACACCTCATGTCTTATTCAGCCTGATTACAAGGGACCCTAAATCCAAGATGCCGAGTTTCATGTTTTTACAGTCTCTAAGTGAAGCGTTGCTTGTGGTGCAGAATGTGTAAACGTGCGAATGTAAAATGTGTGATGATGTCAACCTCTCTGCCATAGTATCTTTTACAGTAGAAGTGACACTAGCACTTCACCATATAGCTCACTATCTGCTGCATGGCAGATAAGCATTTGATTTAACATCCAATTAAAAGGCGTCATTGAAAAATTACTTCAAATAAGCCTTTTATTTTCTTTAATCAGTCTTCGATTCAAGTCTTCCCCGGGCCTGCTCAACCACGAATCCAGGACTCATGAATTTTGATTAAAAAATCTAAGCCCGCTCTTAGCCGCCAATTTTTTTCCCTCTTTTTTTTTTTTTGTTACAGGGTTTGATAGAAATTTAATAAATCTATGAGCTCCTGCCAGCTCAATTTATCATCCCTTTTCCACAAGACTGGCCCATAATGCCCACACGGCAAATTACGAGGGCCAGCTAACCAAAACTTCACAGAGTGAGATTGAAGAACTATAATCACCGCCACTGAACCATATAATTGCAATAGAATACAGCTAGCTGAAACATTAGCCTTCTCTGTAATGTGTGACATCCGTGTGTTTGGTGAAAGCAAAGGGTAACAATCTCATTCAGATGCAGGATAGGTGGAACGCTCTTACTTTTAGGTAAATCCTTTTTTTTTTTTTTTTTTATTAAGCAGAATTGCTTAGAGTTCAGATAAATGAATAATGGGGCAACATTCATGACATTGAGAATGTAGACAAAGTAATATTGTTGAATATCCATAATATTCAACAATATTATTCATCTGCCTGCACTGACACCATTATATGAGAACTGAGCTGGACGATGACATCACTGTTTTCTCCAGAGCGGCTGTATAGATAAAGATGAATTAAATGAATAACTTTTTTTACAACATTAATGACACTATTTTCTTCTAGATCTGTTGTACAGCTGATACAAACTTTGTTGCATAATGTTCATGTTATAACTGTAAAGCTGCTTTGAAACAATCGGTATTGTAAATTTAACAAATTTAACCATAAAGCAACACTTCCCAGCAAAAACTGACTCCATAGGAAATAAAGTAGGGTTGTGTTTTATTATATGCATCAAGATTTGATTGGATTGTGAAAAGTAGGCTACATGATTTCACTGGTTAATAATATTTATCCACGCCATGTGTGTCACATCAACAGAAAAGTTTGTTAAGGGTCAAAAAAAGTTTACATAGAGTTAACATGCACATAAAAATAAGGTGCATATTAAATAAAACATATATTAAAGTATATAATTTTTTATAATTATATACAATTGTTTCATTATAAAGCATATTATTAAAAATGAAGAAAAAACAATACAAACACACACACACACACACATGACATTCAATAGACGTAATGGTATGAATAGTATGAATAGAATGGTATGAATTCCTCTCTGTGGGCGTGGTCACATTAAAAGATAATTAGCTGAAATGAGAACACCAGACATCTCTATCTTTTTATATAGATTACATAAACAGAGAATATTTGTTTTAGTTTTGAATTAGATCATTTAAAAGTACACACTTAAATGATTATAAAGAGATACTGCTCATGCCTTGGTGAATAATATTCGCTGAGTTTTGTTTAAGTTTAGAGACGTGCTCCAGAAAAAAAAGTTCACGGAGATGGAGAGGCAGAAAGCACACCCTGTTTATTTTCTTTATTTTTTTACAAAAGCACAATGTTTTATTTTGATTGTAAGTGGACACATAAAAAAGTAGACATTTAACAGTTTATGTTTTAATATTTCTTAAGTGTTTATGACCAAAGATGAGTCTATTTGCTGCTATGTGAAAAAAATCGAGCAAATCACGCCGGCGTGATTTCAGACCCCAGAGGGTTAATATTGTATATTTTATTATATTTTATCCCCTTACACTAACCCTACTCCTAAACCTTCCCATCACACAAAACTTTCAATGTTCAAAAAACCTTTAATTACTTTATTTTTTATACCAGATTTACTAATGAGGACATCCCTAAAGGGAGGTTTTGTCAGGTTTTGGTCACTTCTGGGTACAAATTTGTACACCACACACACGTTTATATATTTGGGCCATCCATAAAATTTTTCAGCAAATACTGTGAAAAAATTCAGTAGATAAATTGGCATGTTACAATTTTGAATCGATTAAAAAAGTTAGTCAAATCCCCCTTTCCCCTTTCTATATCTTTGTTCTCACGCTCTGACTGCAGAACAAGCATCAAACATAGTTCAGGGAGAGAAATGTGTAAATGCTGGAGATGGCAGGAGCCATTTTTCAAAGGGACACCGCGGAGCCCTCCCCCTCATTGCCGTAGGTGACAGCGCTGTGATTGGGCCCACAAACTGTCCAACAGCATATGCCTGTCATGACATTTCCACAGCGACCCGGGCTCCACTGATGGGCAAAGGCTGGTGGGAAAAAAGACAGCTCTGCGCATACTGTGACACAACCCCCCTCCCGACTATCCTCTCTCCGTGCCGAATCCATTAGGAACCCCTTTCCCACATCTCTTTTCTGCTCTTCTTTGTCTACTCAGCCACATAAAATGGCCACCAACATTACAGCCAGGCCAATAACACGCTTTTGATGAATTCCGTGCTATTCACTGGGGACATATTTGGCATGCTGGCAAGATTATCTCTTTTGTTTGTCTTGTTTATTTATTTTGTTGGTACAACATAACATTGCCCTCTTATGAGAATTTATGCAAATGCGGTGAGCCGGCTACGACCGTAATTACGCTCTGATTTATAAAGCAGTCGCTGACCATTTTACCATTAGAGGTTGCGGCTGCATTTCGTTTTATATTTGTCTCTGAGTTCGCGAGCAACTTTTTCTCATTCTTTTTAATGATATGATTGACTAAACAAGATAATGAGGTCGATGCATTGTGTGGCAGCGCTCCTGATTGCACTGAGGCAAACGAACTGCCACATCTAAAAAGCAACACACACTCACAAAGGGACACTAAAGCGTGTGACTGAGCCGTTAAAAGATCATGTCCATAAGCAGATTCCATTATTCAAATAGTTACACTGCAGAAAGACAAGATAAAGAGATTAAAGCCAAATATTATACTGCAAAAAAATCATCATTTTCTTATTTTCACTACAAGTGCCCCTGTAATGAGTGTTACCTTTCATGTAGTGTTTAATAGCTGTTTGTGAATGTAAAAAATCTGCACATCAGCAAATAAAGTTATTGTCTCCTTAAAGAAAGAATCGATTCTGTACTACTGAAATAAGTCATCAGCAATTCCAGTCTTACTACCTGTACATTTCTACATAACAATGTAACAGATTTGCATAATTCCAGCCTATGGTCTTCATTGGCTGCCCGAGAACAACGTCTACTTTAACACTCAAACATTGTAGTTGTAGACTCTCACTCGAATTGATACGGTAAAACCATCGTCATCCTGTTCGTATCACTGAGTATCAAGTGCTGAGAAAGATTCAGAGATGAAATTGAGATATGGTAATGGGAGTTTCCGTTCCAACAGGCGTCAACCAATCACAACAGACTGGGCCATCTGACCAATCAGAGCAGAGTAGACCAATCACAACAGACTGGGCCATCTGACAAATCAGAGCAGAGTAGACCAATCACAACAGACTGGGCCATCTGACCAATCAGAGCAGAGTAGACCAATCACAACAGACTGGGCCATCTGACAAATCAGAGCAGAGTAGACCAATCACAACAGACTGGGCCATCTGACCAATCAGAGCAGAGTAGACCAATCACAACAGACTGGGCCATCTGACCAATCAGAGCAGAGTAGACCAATCACAACAGACTGGGCCATCTGACCAATCAGAGCAGAGTAGACCAATCACAACAGACTGGGCCATCTGACCAATCAGAGCAGAGTAGACCAATCACAACAGACTGGGCCATCTGACCAATAAGAGCAGAGTAGTCTCTCGGAAAGCAGAGGTTTAGTGACTGAATCTTTAAACAAACCTTTTTCAGGCTTTTAAGAAATGAGGTGATGTGCAATGTATATGAGAAAATGAAAGTGTTTTTTGACCTCTGATGCATGTAAACATATAGGAGGAATCCAAAACAACATTAGGAACCTTAAAAATAGCATAATTATATATTGTATTGTTTCCGCTTAAGACAATGAAACATCCACTGTCCACATAGGGTTAAAAAAGTTAATTCAGGTAAATGTATCTTTTTTTTTACTGGAAACTAAGACAAAAAAATTGCTTTTCAAAATGATTTTATTGTAATATTTGATGTATACAGTAGTAGCCAAAAGTGATGTATGAAGGGGATAACATGAGGGTAAACATTTTAAATATAAGGGAAGAATAAGACAAACGTGGTAATGATATTGATCAGACAAAATGATTGTAGTACAGAACTATATAACAATTATACGAACTACAGCTACAAAAAGCTCACGGTAAAAAGCATACATTGACAACATCAGAATAAGTTATTGATATTTCATTGGTTCGCTCTTGTTTTTGCATGTGTTCATGATTTCTTTGTATGAGCGTGGCCAAATATTATGTCTGCAGAATGTGGCATGTTTCAGTGCATTATCACAAATAAAACAATTGATTACGCAATATACAAAATCTGTAACACATTTTTAATCATATTTGAATAAAGGATGAAGATACGTATTTTCACAATCTACAATCAAAAGGAAGAGCTGTACAATTAGATTGGTTTCGCCCCTTGGACTTCAATTAGACATGTTTCTTAGGGGCATTTACATGAGACAATTAATTTGTCTTCATAATTATCTAAATAGTTTAGCTGCTAATTAATTAGCACAGCTTTAGCATTAGCATTTAAATCACTAGAGCTAAACATATGATAATCTAAAAATATGCATAATAAAAAAGAAATCTCATTTTAAAATGCAAGTTGACAGAACTAATGAAGACATGTGGCTACTATTTTGAACTAAAACCATCATTCAGAAATTTCCAACATAGGATTAAGGCATTGTGAATGATTACATTGAATATCAGACACCCATGGTGTTTCTTTCAATACCTCTCTTTTTTTTTTTCCAACACTCCTGACATATAACATAATGCGGCTCAGGTTTATTTTTCAAGTAAGCTGCACCATAGCATGTTGTCATTAGCAATCACAAGCCCAGTGTAAGCTCATGGCGTTATAATGAACTTCCATATATCTACCTGTGAGCTTGTCACTGGAAATGATGTAAATGTCTGTGTCATGTTTAACTGCATGAATAATACCATCTGTTCAGCAGGAGCCTGTAATTGTTCCCATATTAAAAATGCTGACCCCTGCATTCACTCCCTTTCAAATCTTTCCCTCTCTCTAGGGATCACAGGCTCCGTGAGTGTGAGTGTGTGTGTGTGTGTGTGACATTCTCTCGCTCTGACGGGCACAGTGGGCTAATGAAACTCTAGGATGTATGCTCTGTGGCTCAGAGGGATTATCGCTTCTCCATCAGTCGTATCATCTAACACACACTGGGCACACGCCGCACTGTCAACTGTGTGTATGTGTGTGAAAACACAGGCCAATTGTCATGTTCACTGACACACACTCATACATACTGAAGTATGAACATTCTTATAAGGCTTTTCCACCGATATGGCTCAGGAGCTGGTACTCAGCCAGGGAATCTGTTCATCTCAAATGAATATTAATAAGGCTTTGCACAAATAATTGAACAAGATCATTTACTGTTGTTGATAAATAAATAGTCTGACGTATTGATTTGGAGGGCTGTAGAGTAGTTGCTCATTTACAAGGAGAAACTGACATGTAAACAACAACATCAAGTTAAAAAGAAAGTCCAATAATGATTTTAAATATACTTTTTAAAAACATTTTTGATCCTGGCCATATGTAGTCCAGTGGTTAAAGGCAGGGAAGGTCATTTGTTCCAAAAACAATTTATTTTTCGTTATGCTGGTTGAAAGTCTCCTCACATCCTGATAATAATCACTAAGTTAAGTGGTCTAAATCTATTTATATGTATATACTGTATATAAGTCTGTGTAAGGCGTAGGACCAAAAAAATGTTTGTCCAATCATTGAATTCGGTCTGTATGCAATGATTTACTGTCCGACCTGCCTTGCTGCTAACCTATATCTCATATCTCTGCTCACCCTGCTCACGCAGATATCACACATCATCAGCGCGTTTCATGCTACTGTATGGAGACATGTCACCGAGCACCACAACCGAAACAGCAGCTGCCTTTCACAGTTCATCCATACGCCATAACTATACTGTAATCTGGAAGAGATGGAAACCCATGACGTTATATTCGGAGCGGTTTGTGATCTTTATGTCATGACAACTTGGCTTTTAGCAATAAGACAATTCACAAATTATTCACATTTGTTAATATTTGTCAATAAAAAGAATTAAATTACAAACAGACAATGAAAATAAATTAGCTATAGTAGCTACAGTATTACAACACTAGCTATGAAAAGCGACAGAGCATGAAGCAACGAAATCAGTAAAAAAAAAATCCAGCCAATCAGAAGAGCATGTGGGCGGAGTCTCTCTGCAAATGCACAGCACTCGCAACAAAATGGATGAGTACCTAATTAAAATCATCAATTTTACACCACTTTAACATTATTAAAACACATATTGGGTCAATGATACAATATTTGTCTTAGAGTACACTTGTTTGTTCACACTGAGTTGACAGTTTGAAAGTTATTTTTTCCTTTCATTTATTTATTTATTTATTATCCTTTGTCGCTTTCAGAATGGCTATAAAGGTCCAACTTTTTATGTTTTGGCCATTCAATAGTGTTTTTAGTCATTTTCGCAGATCCGTGTGAACGGGGATCATTTTGACAACATTGACGTCTGTACGTGAAACATTTTTTTTAGTACATCGTTGGCATAAATAAAGCACATTATCAGTATTTCATATTATCATTGTTATACTTTGTATGTTATTGTTCCAATCGCGTTAGTCGTATGCCTTAAATGCTGGCAATAGTTACGTTATTGTTTCTTGACTAATCAAACTCAATTGAAAATGATATTACCTGAATCAGGTAAATCCCCCCATCTAAGGAAAAAATAATAATAATAAAAAAGAAACATACTTTGCATCATTGCATATTGTCAGTTGTAACACACCAAGACACTTGTCAAAATCAGGTTTGGGCTCTGCGAACAGCAGCCTGTCTTGATTGGATGATTTGATTGGCCATCACAAACATTTTGATATTAAGACTTGTTCCCCCCCCCCCCCGATATCTGTAGTGTTTAAAACTTTGTTGATTGAAAAGTTTCACAGTATCAAGCTTGCTGTAAAGGGGAGTTCGATAACTCCTCCCCCCAACCTAAACTCTCACCCATATTACACCCCATTTTATCAGCTCCTACTACAACGTCCTGATTTACATCTCCAGCTCCAAATTAGCACATCATTTTACTGTTGTCATCCCGCTCGCCTGCGTCATGTGTGGAAAATCAAAACCCATTTACACCCCAAATTACTAACATCTCTGATAATTCAAATCAGCAACCTCCCAAATGTCAATAGTTAGCAGCCTCCGTAATTGTGGCGGAGGAAATGTGCATCAGATACAATCTCCGAGATCAGAATGGAGAACCCACAATAATAATTAATTGCCTTCCCCTCCGTGCCGCCCCGCTACAAGCCAGAGAATAAAGCGTAATTGACTGAGAGCGCCGAACTGTTTTCCCACACGTCTGTCGCCGGCGCTCTGAGCATCGCTCGTCTTCTGAAGACCTGGAGGTCGTCGTTTTTTTTCCCATCTTCTGGCAGTAACGGACACCATCTGTATCTGTCAGATGTGTGAGTAAACCAGAGCTCAGCCTCAGTGGTGGATGTGGCAGACGGGGATGGGGTTGCCAGCCTTGCTGATATTAAGTAGCATTGATCTGCTTGGATAAACTCGCCAGGGTTCAGTGAGGTGCTTGCCGCCGATGGCCCTCAGGGTCAAGCGTCACCTCATCAACCGCTAAGTCACCTTCCCGCCGTACGATGTCTTCTCTTGTTTCGCCCGCCGCACCGCCTTTTCCCTCCATCAATATTACAGCACGAGCCCGTCTCCATGTATCAGCACCACCTGGCTTCACTGTTCACGGTTCAAGTGATGCCAATTGTACTCAAAACAGCACATCCAATAAAAAAAATACGAAGTTACAAAGTTAGAATAACGCCAATGCCAAATGTAGTAGTACAAGGTGCAGTGTGATAATAGGATTTATAAAACAAGGGAATGTGCTCACAATGTTTTAGCAATGTGAAAACATTTATTGCATAAAACAAACCCACATTAAAGGAACACTATGTAAGCTTTTTGTATCAAAATATCAAAAAAACACTGGAACAATGTTATATATTTAGTTGATTTGTGTACTTACATTATCCCAATTGTTTCTAAGAATGTTTAAATCCAGAGAAATAAGCATATTTAGTACCATATTTACCTAATATCGATCTAGCTCTCTGCGGTGTGCAACAAGTGTCTCGTATAGTAGCCGCAGAGCGAAGGCACAGAGTAGCATTATAACAACTTTCAACAGACTCAAATGTATCTACAGTAATATGATAAAACAGCGCTGCGTTACCCCAAATACGCATGACCGGAAGAAGTGGAAGCGTAATAAACAGCATAATAACAGCTCCACTACTCTCGAGCCATGTGTCGCACTTGTCTCTCACTAGCAATCGCTCCAGCGGCCTCGTTCCGCTCCAACGGCTTTCGTAACGTTAACAAATATTTAAAGACAACAAGATAGACGACAACAACTGCCATGATTCCACGAATTCGCGTCATCAAGCCTTGCCTTTGTTTTGAACAAACGAGCTCTAGTGGCGAAAAATTACATAGTGTGCCTTTAAAGGGATAGTTCATCTAAAAATGAAAACGTTGTCATCATGTCCCCTTAAAACCTGTATGACTTAAACACAAAAGAAGACATTTTGAAGAATGTTGGTAAAATATCTTCTTTTAAGTTCCACAGATTTTTAGGCAAACTATCCCTTTAAGTATGTAAGATAAATTATAGCAAAACAACCTGGGTAGCTGTGAGTTGCTGTGCTGATTTTAAAGACCACTCTTATGTGTGTCCAAGAGAGACTTAGTTCCGGTGCAAATTGATTCCGACTGGATCGGACAAAGGTTTCTTGTTCGTTTATTACTATATCCATTTTCTCAGTCGCTTCAGTGAACTGGAAACACCCTTGGATGGTTTAACGTGAGGGTGGCTGAGGTTTATGGGAGTGTTTGGTGTAGAATTAATTCTGCGATCAGGTATATATTATGTGCCAGGGTCTTAAGGGTGGGCGTTGTTGGGTCTGGTTCCTTCAGCCGTGCCAGTACTTTGACCCGGCCGTTCCTTTTGTAACCTGTTGCTTAATCCTATTCGGGCGAAGCAAAGTCAGTCACCGTTACTCAGGTGTTGAGTAAGACTTCACATGAGATATTCCAACACACTCACACTCTCTGTTTACACAGTATCAAAGGGATTTTTAGCCAAAGAGTCCATATTACAGCTGCAAAGTCTATGTACAACCATATAATTAATGTGTACTTATTCATTATTAAATATGTAAGGCTTTTAAACATTTACGATTGAAAGTGAGAGATTAAATTACTGTGACATTTGTTAATAACCAGTATTAGTTTGAGCATGACATAAATCCACATGCTCAGCTGACTTAATTTACTGTGAATCATTTTTTATTTTAAGAATTAGATTACAACTAAACACTGAAAAAAAGTAGCTCCCTAGCAAAACTTGACATCAAAATGCTAGGGTGTTGTTGGTGATTAAAAAAAAAGGGTTAGTTCACCCAAAAAAATTTAAATTTTGTCATCATTTACTCACCCTCATTTTGTTCCAAACCTGTATGAGGTTTTTTTTTTCTTCTATTGAACACAAAATAATATATTTTAAATAATGTTGTTAATCAAACAGTTGATGGCAGCCATTGAATTTTTTTTTTCTACTATGGAAATCAATGGCTACCGTCTTCTGATTGATTACCAGTATTATTTAAAACATATTCTTTTGGTTCAACAATCATACAGGTTTGAAACAACTTGAGGGTGAGTACATTATGACTAAATTATTTTTTTTTGCTGGTGAATATCCCTTTAAGGTGGTTACTATAGTGTTTTCGTGTTTGCTAGATGATTGTTTAGTGGACTGAAGGCCCGTTTACACCAAAAACGATAACTTTAAAGATAACTATAACAACAGTTATATTAGTGTCTACACTTAGCAGACAATATCAATCTGTTTCTTATAAGAGTGTTGCAATGCCGTCTGCTACTTTAAATGCTTGAAATGTTTAAAGTCTGATTCTGATTGGCTATTGTTATAGTTCATCAGCTGTAAAAATGCAGCAACAATATAATTCCTCTGTATTATTACAGGTATTGACTTCCCTGATCTCATACACTTAGAACAAGTATTAAAACCTTTAATTATTGGCCCATTCACACCAAAAACAATAACTATAACAACAACTATATTAGCGTCCATACCAACGGGAGATAACACTCTGTATATTATAAGCAAGCGCTGCATTTGTCACCTGTTGCTTTAAATGCGTGAGTGCTTTTAAGTTAATTGGATTCTGATTGCTGTTTTGTCTATTTTATCGTTTATCACAAACAATTGTATTTGAAAAATAATAGCAAAATTCTCTTTAACATGTCAACTTGAGGAAGTCTGTGGCACAAACTGTAAAAAATAAATAAAAATAAATCATAATAGTGATGCTTGCCAATAAATACAATATTAAAGAAATCCAGAGCACCATCATATTTGGGCATGTTTTCACGATGAGATGAAGAAATACTGCTGTGTGATTGTGGCCAGGACTCGGTCGGTAACACGAGCTGCTCTGTGGCGGGAGTCTATGACAGAGCCTGTAACATGATCTATGGAAATTCAAACGCCGCCTTTATTTCTTCCTGTTGATAATCGGCTTCTGAAACGAAATGATGGCATCAGCGGGTATCAGCGTTCCCCGAGCCAGCAGCAGAAGTCCTGAAGGAAATGAAAGCCAATTCCCTCTATCCCAACCCAACTTCCTCTGCCCACCCAGTCCAGCCCACTCTGCCAACTCCAGCCCCGCCTGAGGAAACCAGGCAACCATGTGGACAGATGCAAGACTCAAATCACGTTACCCCTGAGATCCGGCACTCCGGCATCGATTCGCTTTCCAACTGTGTGGTTGAGGGCATATTTTGCACAAACTGCGAATATGTCTCCGGTCCAATCCCGTTATCTCGCATTTCACGAATACTCTACATGATCCGTGACAGTTTCCTTAGCTTTTCGGACTGATGTCACCAAGAGATGTCAAAAGTGTGTCTGTAGCTCTGACATGAGCGGCTGTGATTTGTTTACTGATGGAACCAAACTCTTGTGTTCCAGTGGGTTCCAGTGGGCCGCCGCTGTCATAGCTGTCATCCTCTGCCTTGGGACCAATGCTTGCGCTTCTGTCTCCGCGGGGACACGTCACATGATCCGACTTTCCAGCAGAAACAACTCCCTGCCCGTGACCGCCCGGAGTCGGTGTTTGCAGTGCCGTGGGAAATACGCCGATCCTCGCTACAAGCACACACGCCAACCGCGAACATTCAGCAGGGAACATCTTAATCCTTTATCGTTAATTAGCCAGGGTAACCGGTAAACAATCATTTGTTAATGTGTAGGGAGTCACCTAGTGACTTCTACCTGAAAAAAAAAACAAGCATAACCTTGAAACAATTTCTCATGCCAGGCTAGCATTCATCAAGCATTCATTTATTAGCTAATGCAATTTACATGTGGATCTTAATTCGGGCGTTATCTCTGGACCGGGCTGTGTGGGACTAATCAGCATGCAGCAAGGAACATCGCGGCTACACGCCGCGGCTAATGGATGAGTCTGTCATTTTATATTCCAACCATCATTAAAGAGCTGAATACATCCACACATTACCTCTAAGCTCCATAAACACAGGCCACAAAACACATTGCCTGAGAGAGCAAAACAGCATGCTGTAACTCAAACGAACACGAGCACGCAGATCCAAAGCTATGCTAATTCTGTTAATTAATGTCATCTAACATCATAGAGGAATTTGTGGATATAACATTGCTAAATAAGTCAGTATATTAGGCATTTGCGTTGAGTCTTGTGCAAAGGCTCCCATGAGAGCTAAACTCCTTCCTGCTAGTCAGCACTGTTTGATTTCACTACGAGAATATCTTACGCCGCCCGAGTTATCACTATCATGAAAAGTTGAAGACTTTTGGGGGTTTTGTCTTTGAAAAATGACAGTATGTAATGAAATAATAACTATCGATATATCACAGATGCTATTATTTATGCAATTTTTTTGCTGGATAGTGTTAGATTTTGTTGATTATGCAAGAGATTGGACTTTTGAATTCTTAATTTTCAACATCGCCCTGACAGGAGTTTATATATAGTATATACTGTATATATATTGCAGAAGTCAGAATAAGAAAGCACTGGGCCCTTGAGTCGCCTATTATAGACTTAATACACAATCTTTTTAGATGCCACAAACCCACAAATATGATAAACCTTGTGGGAGGGATCCCCATCCTGATATTTAAAATGCAGATCTATATTTTAATGTATAAAGACCTACTTTATACTGTGACACAATAATATTATAAATATGTATACAGCATTTTTTGTTTCTTTTACGTAACATTATTACTTTTTTATTATAAATTTACTTTTCTACTAACCAGTTAAAAAAGTTATATTTATTTATGTATTTATATAAATTTGATTGATTAATTGATTAAATCATATCTTATTTTTTTAATCATTTATTTGTGCATTTGTACAGTTTTTTTCTAAACTTTTCCAAAGACATCTTTCACACTCCCATTTTGACAAACCCATGGACTAGAGCATGGGCTTTGAACGAGTTTATGCCAAGAACTCCCAAATATGATATTAAAATACTTTTAAGAGCAGCGTATATTCATATAACATGACCCATTTATACTATGTGAAACAATTAAGCGTGATTTGTAATTGTCATTGTACTAAGGCCAAAGCAAACGGCAAAAAAAGCTATTAGAAAATGATTCCAAATTATTTGGAAAATGTAAATACAATAATTTTCCTTAGTATTCAGGTAAAGTTGATTAATCACCAAAATATTAGCCTATATATTTTCCTCTTGGTTATACTTCTTCCATGGCCTGGTTTACTTAAAAAAAAAAAAAATTTCAGAAGCCAAATGAGTTTTAAATGAACAAATAACTTTTTTTTCCATCTCATTTCCAGATAGTATGCTTGTTCAGCAGTGTTTATAAATATTTATAAACTCATTTCTCAATTATTGTAACACATTGGTGCTGGAGAGTAACGTGTATGACGAAGGAATGGAAAATCAAGACAATCTTTAATTAATCCACAATAAACACTCAGGAGATCGCAGTGGATAACTGGAATAATAACTTCAAACTCAACCACGTATACAACGACAACCACATAAACTGAGACGAGACTGGACAATGGAACGCAGGAAACTAAGGGCTTAAATTCACAAGAAATGATTAAAGTCCCCCTGTAGTCAATCATTTTATCCCTTAAAACTCATCTTTGACTACCAAAATGATATATTTAAGCGTTTTCTCCTTAAAATAGAAATAAAATAAAAATGAATGTAACTCTTCACCCTTGCCTCAATTAGTATAAGCGGTTATATTAATATGCAAATTAGCCCCGCCTCCACTCACTCACACCAGCTTAGATATCCACTGGTTGGCGATCACGCGTTGACCTGATTGGTTACAAGGTAGTTTGTGACGTCAGACACACCAGCGATTTCAAACCGCGTTTTTGAGACTGTCTTTGGTTCACTGCAGTTTTAAACAAGAAAATACTCTTACGACTTACGAGTTTACACATGGTCTGTCTTAAAGAATATTAAAAACACCACATATATAAACAAAATTAAAAGCTTGATTTTCACCACAGGGGGACTTTAAATGAAACAGAACAGGTGTTAACTAATTAGGAACCATGGAAACTAACTTGCAAATCAATCAGGCAAAACAGGAACAAAACACAGGAAAGATAAAACCAAAACAGGCTTACGTGTGACACTTGCAAGAGTGGCCTTATTTTAAAACAAACTACTCTTGTAAAGATATCAAAACCTAAAACAGACGTCTATCTATAATGTGTTTACATGCACAGCATATACATTTCAGACACAGGATCTCTGGCAGATTCCCAAGAAGAGGGGCAGTGACTATCCTACAGTAAATGTCAGCATCCCTGCGTGAGACGAGGCCACCCCAGACAAAGTGTTCACCTCGGGGCCACCGGCTCCAGCTATGAGGTCAGCAGTTCACCACATGGCAACCTGTTCCATGCCACAACCTGACAGTGAGTGGGTTTGTGTTTGACTGTGCATGTGTGTTCGTGTGCAGATAAGCCTTGTGGTATTTCACACCACTGAATCACCTCTAATTCAACAGTTCCATCAGACTTGTGGGAGAGTATGGCAGCAGTGCTCACTTAAGCATTGCTCCTGCAGAGAAAGACTTTTATTGAGGGTGGGATGGGGGTTAAATCTGAAATCAATGATACTGTTCTCATAATTGCACAGCAGTCGGCGAGAAAGCTTGCAATGACAACATTAGATAAACTAGCAGAACATGTGTATGAACCTGAATTACAGTTGTTAAGAATACCTTGTTGTCTTGCTACTGGGTCAAATACATAATAAGAAAAGGACGATTATTTTTTAAATATCTAGTTTAAAAACAAGTTCGGGTGAAAATTAATAACGTATTTTCCTTACACCTTGAACACATGTGAGTGTTCACATTGTAATACTTTTTTTTTTTTAAGTTAAAAAGGTTAAAGTTATTTTTACAAGCATCGTTCATTTTTCATAAATATCAGTTTTACATACGGTTTTCGAGAAGTTGCAGCATTTAACATTTTAAAGCCTGTACTAACCTTTCTTAGTCATACAACTATTATATTATCTGAAATTTTACACAGTCTCTGGGACTGAAAGGTCTTTCAATGAGGCTTTTTTCTCTATGATAATATGAGATATCAGAACTGTCATATCACCCTGACAGTTTTTACTTCATGCCTTTGTGATATTGACATTTTTGTTTTGAATTAAAGGTTACTCTTTATTTCGATAATCTACTATAAACATTCTGCTAACTAGAAGTAACTTTGCAAATACATGTCACCTAACTCTCATTAGAGTATTAGTAGACTGTTAGGTTAGCGTCTGTGTTAATAGAATAAGTTGACATGTACAGTAGTTGCAGAGTTACGTCAGTAAAATGTCTGTATCATCATAATAAAGAGTTAGCAGATATTAAGCAGACAATCTACAAATACTCCAATGAATGACTGCTAGTTGACATGTAGTTGCAAAGTTACTGATAGTTAGTAGAATGTCTAAAGGGGACTATCGAAATAAAGTTTTACTAAGGGCCTATTATACCTGGTTACTTCATGCATTTTCTCTGACAGGATAGTAGGGGTGTAACAATATATCGTGTCACAATATATCGCAAGACAAAAATGCATCAATATGTATTATGTGTAATTCCCCCAAAGTGTCAGTTTAAGTGTCAGTACTACATATAAAACTACTATATATAATGTTGAATATATTGTATAATAATGCAATGGGGCAATATTTGTGGGTCCTGATAATGCCAAATGTCTTATGTTACCAGTAAAAAGTGGACTACATTATTTTAAATGTATCTTGAAAGAGTGCAAGCAAGTTCGTCTAAAATAATTCTGTATTTTTAGCTTTAGAAACATGAATAGTTTTATGCTGGTTTCACCATTGTCCTGTGAATTGGGTTTCCAGCACTAAGTCTAAGCCTATTCATTAACACCCACAATGTAAAACCAAATTTAGCATTTTATTCAACAGTGCATTCTTTGTTAACCTTTTACCATATGCCTTGGAGTATAGCAATAATATCCTATCGTGAGTTCAGTATCTTGATATGTTTCGAATCGTGACATTAGGGTGTCGTTACACCCCTACTGGATAGCTATCCGATCGTGAAAAGACCAGGTGTAAATGCAATCTGAAATTTTAATCCGATTTAACCCCTTCAGGAAGTGTAAATGTATCTGGTTGTTGAAACTACATCTGTAAATTTGACTCCTCCCAATATGTAAAAAAATAAATAAACATGTGAGAGCGTGTCATAGGCTGTATGACACGTTATAGTCAGATATGGTGGCGCTACTGCAACACACATTGCCTGAGTATCTCTTCAGCAAGCCAACATGCAAACTGCCGCAAATTAAACTGAAAGTAAGTCACAGACACTCAAAACACAATCACCTTCATAAAAGATCAGTTTTATATCCGTTTTGCTGAGACATTTATGTGGCCAAGTGTAAATGAAACCATTTTAACAAATCAGATGGCTATCCGATCAGTAAAAATACATGAGGTGACCAGATTATGTATAAATTAGTATATCAATGCCACAAACTACATGTCCCAGGAACTATGTAAAGCCAACCAATCAGATTGTAGCTTGCAATTTTGAGAAAGCTCTTGTCATTTATTGTCATTCATTACACAACATGCTCTCCACTGCTACGCACCAGATCCCCTGCAAAACTCTGCAGCTCACTCAGCGCTTATTTCCCTAAACCAGTGGATTTAAGATCTGAAGCTGTTATACAATGACGAGAGAGAAAAATGCAGACCATGTAAGCTCATGCAAATCCAGCCTAATAATCTCCAATTAAAGTATTGGGGAAAGAGAGGAAGGGGGCCAGTAAGCACGGATAGATGGTGACGGTTGAGGATAGGAGGCCTTTAGAACATGGGCAGCAAACATAGAGAGAGAGAGAGAGAGAGAGAGAGAGAGAGAGAGAGAGAGGGGCGGGCGACATGGACCCCGGCTAAAGGTGTGTGTATACAGGAGATGAGCCAAAGCCACATGCTCAGAGATCAAGGTTTTGAAATGAGCAGTGACATGGTAATTAGTGTCATCAATCACATTTGAGCCACGGGGGAGCCGGTGGATGCTGGACTCAGGTTTCAAATAAACAGGAGCCAGTTTGCCTGAGTCATCAACCACCTGCTTCTGTGTCAAGCTGACCTGAGAATCACTGCTGATGCACTTTCTAACGACACCCAGTTTCTCCACGGACAATGATGTACAACATGCACCGAGTTTTGCATCCTCATCAAAGTCGTTATTATAAGTCTCTGTGGTAGTGGCGTATGTTTTTGAGCTGATGTGTGCACTTGCGTGTCCGCTTGCTCAAGCATTCAGCTCAGCATTTGTATTTTTAGTAACAGGAAGAGCATCGCTTACGACTCAATGTTATTATCGTCATCAATTGGGTGTGAATATTTTGGAATGATAAACAAGCAAAGGAAATAAGATTTTCGTGACTGTTTTTACCATTCTGAAAGCCTCTTTTTTGGTAAATCAAGGGTAAACAAAACAAAGGTGGGCGCAAATTTATGTGCTAGCACCGCAGGGGCTGTTGCTCCAAGAAAAATGGATCTGACCTTGATATGTAGAGATAGATTGGCTAGTGGGATGCTGGTCACATGACCATTTCTCTCTCTGTGAGGTACCAGACAGAAAGAGAGAGCGAGACAGATACACCATCAGACAGGAACTCATCCGTTCGAATTTCCATTCCTCATCTGCAATTTGTTATACCATTACACCGCATGCTGTGTGAGGCCACTCTGAAAAAGAGACAGACTCGAGACAACAAACTCGTTTTTATAGCCAACAAACTGGGATTTCAATCTAGTGTGGACACCTCTTTATTATGTATTCATTGATTTCAAAAACTGCTTTTAACAGCCCCCAGATGTGAAAAATACTCAAAATTCCACTTTGCCACTTCTGTATTGAATTTGCATATCTGGTCATGCTCTGCTTGACACACTTGCAAAATTGCACAGCGGGTATTTCATTACAAGGCACCGCAGATATTCAACAACAGCACTGAGCATCCAAAATAAATTAAAAAGACTAAAGACCCACCAGTAGGCAGCATTATGTATTGTTTTGTAATGCCTAGAGTGCCAGTGCTTTTTTTCACAAGCGAATCGACATGGAGAGGGTCGACCGCTGGGGTTGTGGGGGAAATAATTGGGGGTTTCAGGATTTTAACTGGCATTAAACTGACAGGGCTCAAAGCTGTAACAAATAAATACATTGTATTCCACAGGGATGGGTGTTAGGTCCATTTACATTTTTCACTAAACGACATTCAAATCGATTTCTATGTAATCTTTAGGTAATGATACAAGGGGCAGCTTTTTTGAGCGATGTAGAGAAACAGTAGAGAAAGATTTGATGGATGATTTGACAGTCATGCGTAAGATTCATTTTGAGGATGTGCCTGATATGCAACAAAAATACAGAGAATTTGACATCAGGACCAACCTGTTTGAATTTACCATTGGTCAACGGTTGCGTACATCAGAGCATTCAAGAAAACATTAACATTTTATCAACTTTTGGTTTTATGGCACCATCACAATACAGCATCAACAGATATTAAACTCTACTAATAATCTAAATAGAATTGGTTCAGCCTTACTTATCATCCACAGAATGTCTGACAGAAAGGTGACCATCATTCTTATTGAAAATGTCTCTACACTGTTTAAGCAACCTAAAAACTTTTTGGCTTCAAGGTAACCAGAAGCCATATTACCTTAAATAATATGGTAATCTGATTCAAAAAGTTGTCTGGCTTGAAACCAGTAGCAGCAATAAATATCCACCCCTGAAAGGCACCATACATCATGACGGTTTTGTAGTTCACAATGTCACTCGACAAAGATAAATGCAGCTGAGATAATGCAGCTCTGACCTTAAGCTGTGGTGTGGGGAAAATGTGGGTCCTCTACAAGATGTTTTGTTTTTACCATGTCTTGATGCAGTTACACCATTCTAACCTACAGTCTAATGGTGCGGACTTGTCATTCTGCTTTTATTTATAGTGGCTAAAATACACTACAAAACCTGGTCTAATGGAGGCAAGGGAAAAGATGCATTTGTTATAGCTACGAGGGTCCAATCCAGGTTTTACGTTGCCTCAGCAGCGCTCTGCCTCCCAGCCATGATGCAGTCAAGCAGAGATGCGCTAATTTAATAAGCAAATCTGCTGCGGTTTCCCTTTAAGAAGCCAGTTTCATTGAGAACCTTCCGCAACACGTAACCACAAATGGACAGGGGTTGATGGGATACAAATGGAGAGAATAACTTCTTCACATAAAAACCTGCATGCCTGTCAGCAATGGCTGCATGCAAAATGCAGCTCAGGTGAGATGCTATGTTTGCAATATAAGCAAAAATGTATTGAAGAATTTATCAACATGTTTTTAAAAATTTTGGTAAATAATAAGGACTTTAAGTATATCATGATACTCTTATTTAAATTCCCTGTAGTCAATAATTATTTCCCTTAAAACTCATCTTTGATAACAAAAATGACATCTTATTTTAATGTTTTTTCCTTGTCTTCCTTGAAAAAATGTCTTCATGCCTTTAAATAGCTTGAATGTTACTCTACACCCTTGACTCATTTTATGAATATGCAAATTACTCCACTCACTCACTCCAGCTCAGAGATTATATCAGAGAATACAAGTTATTTTGTGACGTCAGAAACACCAGCGATTTCAAACCGCGTTTTTAAGACTGTTTGGTTCACTGCAGTTTTAAGAAGAAAATACTCAGCAATGGTGTTGACTTGTGAATTTGTACATGGTTTGTCTTAAAGCATATTAAAAACACCACATAGACATATAAACAACATTAAAAACTTGATTTTCACCACAGGGGGACTTTAAAAAAATGGAAGCAAAAAGCAAAACATATAATTTCCAGGACATGACATACATTTTTATCTGAATAGACATTAACAGTGCAATGAAACATCTTTATAAATATATATATTAAACTATGTGATTGTTTTTGTCTTACAGATGATTTGATGAAGAAAAAAACAAGTCCATCACTTTAAAAGCAAGGAATCCCCCTAATGATTTTTTTTTTTTTTTTTTTTTTTTACATTAATGTGCATTTAATACTTAAGATTAAGGGTTGCTAAAATCTATATTCTTTAGAATGACAAATGACATTATATACAATGTCATATATGAATACCATTAACAGAAACGCTTAAAACACCAAATAATGAAAGCATTTGTGAATCTGACACATAAGCATGAAATATTACTACAGATGCTTAGGTACAGATATTGTTCATGGATTCTTGTAAATACTGGATAAAATCTGTTCTTGGAAGCGCTAATGAACTAGTTTTTGTATATGTTTTTTTTTCCCCCATCATGATTTGACAAGAAGCCTAGTAAAATGATGAGTATTATGCAAATGACACCAGCTGTTACTTTGGATGGTAAAGCCTCCTAATAACCCTCTCTCTCTCTCTTCCTCTCCATCTTTCAGTGTGGACGCGTTCTCTCATCTTCCTGTTAATCCGCCTGGGCACGTGTGTGACACGTCTGTGAGGGGAAGTTGCCTGGCCTGATTAGCGTCTGGTCCAGGGTACGGTTGCGCTCGCTTCGGCTCGGCTAGCAGTGTGTATAGAACTCATTAACTAGCGGTCACAGAGTGCTAGTTCTCCATCTGAGGAGGCTAGTGTTGGGCCAAATGATATCTTCAAGGTCAAACTACATGCGCTGAGGGGAGCCGGCACACGTCAGGGGACAACAGCACATCATCGCGCAGACCTGGTCTCTGCATACAAATCACTGCATGGCCCTTGTTTGTTTGTGTTTCTGAATGTTCTTTAGACTTTTTGCTAGATAAATTCAATAGTTCATGTAACAACTTTTGGATGAGTGACAACTGTTTTTTTGTTGTTGTTGTTGTTGTTGTTAAGGCAATATACAATTTATAAGCCACTTGAGGCTGTGTGCTATACAGCGAGTTTATTACAGATAAGAGGCATTCTTTAAAGGGTTAGTTCACCCAAAAATGAAAATTCTGTCAGTAATTACTCACCCTCATGTTGTTCCAACCCCGTAAGACTTTGTTCATCTTCGGAACACAAATTAAGATATTTTTGATTAAATCTGAGAGCTGGATCACTCCTCCATAGGCTTATAAGGGATTGAAACTTGTTCCCCGCGAAAAGTTATTAAAGACATCGTTAAAATAGTCCAAGTGACTACAGTGGCTCAATCTTAAGTTTATCAAGCGACGAGAATGCTTTTTGTGCGCAAAAACAAACTAAAATAACGACTTTATTTCAACTATTCGTTTCCATCTCTGTTAGCCTCTAGCTAGTTAACGTAGTGTGATAGCGTAGGGCTACGTCACACGTAGGGTCCCTATTGGCCGACACTGGTCATGTGTATGATGCGTGTGACGTCCACCACAGAAGCGAAACGCAGTTTTACTACGACGAGGGCGACCGAGATGGAAATGAATAGTTGAATAAAGTCGATATTTTAGTTTTTTTGCGCACAAAAAGTATTCTCGTCGCTGAATTACTGACAGAATTTTCATTTTTGGGTGAACTAACCCTTTAACCAGTACCCCCTGAACAATTGTAATATTACTAAATACATTTGCTTAAGTTTATTATAATTATTACTATTATATGGCAGCAAATGCAATATGATAATAGACACCATTGTTCATTTTCAAGTTGAAGTTATTAACAATAATAATCAGAATAGAAATTCTAGTGGCAAGTAATATAATTAGTAACTGTACATTGCAGTAAAACTTGTTGCATTCATATAGAATGTGCTATCAAATGTGTGCATTTATTAGCATTTTAGAATGGCTCTTGAAGTCAGAATCAGAATAAATATAATTATATTGGTATGCATGGAGAATAAAAGAGCAATAACAACAATATGTTACACTTTATTTTAATGTGTCCTTGTTACAGTGCAAATATACATTTAAGTACTGAGTAATATTAATTAACAACATAGGGTTAGGTTTAGGGTCAGTTGCATGTAATTATGCATCATTTATAATTATTACTATCGCAACTACATGTCACTGTAAAATAAAGAGTAACCAAATAATATTAGGGGGAACATAATTACTACAACGTATATAATTAATAATAATATGAATTGTTTGGAATGGTAGATAGATATTAATAACAATATAACATCACTTGCAATACCATTACTGTTTATTTTCTATATTTTTCTCCTTTTTAATATTTATATCCTTTCATGCTTGCTGAAACAGACTTTGAAGCAAATCGTTTTATGTTTATTAGCCACATTACTGACTATATCAGTGTGTTCACAGCAAAGAGTCCCATTAATGAGTCCAAATTAATTCTGAAGCGATATTAAACAAAGGCTGATGAGAACAGCCCATCATGCATGACTAGGAAGAAAAGTGAGAGAGAGAGAGAGAGAGAGAGAGAGAGAGAGAGAGGGTGACCTAATTCTGAGATGCAACTAAGTGTTGTCAACTATGATCATTTCTCCCCAGGCCCACCTACAAATGAACTCCTGCCTTTGCTGAAACTACATCAATTCCTCTATGTAAATGTGCTTCTTAACAATCTCCTCTCTCTAAGTACATTTCTGTATCCATTTGAGTCATATTAGAAGTCTTTAGCTCAGAGCCTGCAGCGAGTGCAAAGGCCGCGTGTAGTGACACACTGAGATGTTGAGGATCAGCATGTTTGGTCAGGCGTGATGGCACTGGCTCATGAGTAAAGACATAGACTGCTGAACAAACGCTCTAGACTTTCGAGAAAGATTGCTGAGGTGCTTCGAAAAATGTGTCATTTACTTTTCACAATCCCACTTGTAAAACATTACAAAAGTTTGAAGTATTTACCTGTTAATTCAAGGAAAATGTATAGCTCTCACTGGCATTGAAATATATCCCGATCATAAAACTCCTTACGTCATTTGAATTTTGCTACAATGTCTATGTTATTAAATACTGAAAACTATAACTAACGTCCCTAGTGTTAATGTTTTTGCATCATTTGCTCAAACAATCAGTTAGTCACATCAGCCAAACAAATGTACAAATAGAAGACCTCAAAAGTTCACCTGAGCTCCAAAATTGTCCTGACCTGTATGTATCACCATCAGCCAAAATACATATCAGTGTCCACTAAAATTAGTAACAGAAGAAGATATTGGCCAGACAGATTAATGAATAACTACACAGGAACAAATGAGTAATACAAAATTAACATTTAACTACTATTAACTAACAAAAGTCAATTAACAAAAAAACACACATTAACAAATTAGTAAATAAAAACACTCAGTTGACTGAGGTTCACTATTAAAAACTTGTTTTCATACCTCCCAAAATGTATAGTTCATTCTAAAGTGAAGATCATGGTAACCTGCTAGTATGACTCAAGTGTTACCAAATCTGTCAGATGCAGTTTCTATCCAAAACCTTACAAAAAACCTCAAAAGCTTGCATTGACTTCAGTCATTACCAGAGAGTGATCATGCTTTTCACTTCAGAATACCGATCCAAGTAATTAGTCATTAATTATGGATGTAGTAACACTTGAGTCATTACTAGTGGGTAACCATGATATTCACTTTAGGATAAAGTAAAAAATCATTTGTAAGATTAAGATATACTTTATTGTCCCCGAAGGGAAATTTGTTGCTTTACAGAGACAACACAAAGACAGATTCACAACATTTCCTTAGCACATCCTCTCCCTAACGTTCTCTCATATACATTGAAATAGGTGCGTATAGTAGACATATTAACGCCTTCTATTGGCGCTTAAAACCTTAAACTTAATTTAAGCTTTAAAACTGTTACTTAATTATAAACTGGCATTTGATATATTGCACACACTGATATATTGCACACTCTCCATATGGTCTACAAAAACACACAACTACATGTAATATATATGTATGTGTTAATTCTTAAAAATGTATGAATTTTAGAATATCCTAGAATCATACACTCAAACTGACAAGTTTGTGCACAATGACGATTTAATTACAAAAATGCACAATAGAAGCATGTTCAATTCTGGTCTCAGCCATCCTGCTCTTAACATAATGGCATATGTCATTGGAAAACCCATGTCAGCTGTGCACTAAACATGATCAAAGCAGTAAATAGGTTACTTCACAGCAGTAAACTGTATATGACATTCTCAGTCAGTCAACACTATAGAAAGAGAGTATGTTCTGGGATCAACTTCACCGAAAGGAACCGAGAACACCCTGCTAACTTATATTTCGCTTCTCCAGCTAATCAAACCAGAGACTTGCATCCGTGTTTCCTCACCAGTGCACCGCTGAAAGATCGCTGCCTGTTCACTCGTCTCAGCTCATTAGCCTCTCTGGAGAGGAAGCACTGGGTTTGGGACTGGCTAGTATAACTGTAAACAAGCAAATATTCAAAAGAGCCATATGAAATTGGATAAGTGGAACCCTCAAGGTTGAGCACACTGTTGAAGAAGCTGAAAAAGAGGAGAGGATTTGGAGTGTATGATTGGCAGATTGTGATTGGTTGTGCAATTAGGTAACAGAGTGCATTAGTGCCTGCCCACTTTTTCAGCTGCGTTGGTTCCGGAAATATACACTCGTGTTCCTTTGTTCTAGTTCACCGCCACTCATCCGTCACCATGGACACTAACTACATTCTTCGCAGCTGTTCGTCTTTTAGTTCATTAATAAAAAAAAGACAAAGATACAAGAATGTGTACTGAACATCTTTAGTGAGGGAAAGAACTACAATCTCATGAAGCATTGCAAATAATGACATAATCGAATAAAAAATATGTAAAAGTCAATATAGTTAATCTATAATAATATACAATATCCTAACCAAAGACGCAAACTAATAATGCATAATATACATAACTATAAAATCCATGAATCATAGATTGAGTGCCATATATATATATATTCAAAAGTAGAGATGTAGTAGTGTGTAGAGTGCATACATATATTTATCTTGAGCTTCGCATCTCTTTTCAAAGTCACATCCTTGCTTTTAAATATATATATTTCCAGAAATATGTACGTAGATGATTGCACAACCATTAATCATTATAATACACCACAGTGTGGTCTACGTTACAGCTCCATGCACACGATCCAGCACTAGATGACTCAGTGTGGGTGAGGATGCTTTCTGGAGGGAAGTGGCGTCTTGCTTTGTGAGTCTTGGCAGCCCGGTGTAATCAAATGTTCCTGGAAATGACTTCCTGTCCTGTGAGATGGAGCCGGGGCTTCATGCGAGATAAAGACTTCTCTGCCTGTTACGGCAAACGCTGTTTTAATAACCCGGCTTGGCTGGGCAGAGCTCGATTAAATGTCTTTGATAGACGCCACTGTTATATAGCTGAGGAAGACCACGCTAAAAAACATCTTGTGGTCATCAGTGGATGAATAGACCTTATATGGGCCAATTCGTTTTTTAACACTTTAAATCTTAATCAGTCAAATGAATTTAGCATTGAACATTAGCTGCTAACTTGTCTTGGAAACAGTTTTGTTTTATTAAACGTGCAATTAATATATATGCATCTCTTTAACTGATGAAAGGAACTTGTATCAAATAAAATGTGATATGACAGTGTGTGAGAAGTGAAGAATATTTTTGTTTATTGGTAATCTTTGTCAAATTGTCAAATCTTTCGTTTATCCCAGTTCAACTGCAGAGACAACTACAGGCTTAGCAAGCCGATTTAGGTTGATTCCCCTAAAAAAGTGTAAAAGTGTTTGTTTGAACGTTTCGACCAGGCAACACTGGCTCAACCAATGGTGTGAGTTTGGGGCGGGACTCTGTGCTTGATCAGCCAATGGCAGATTGAGGAGTTTGGGAAACTTGGGAAACCTCACCTTTAAAGGGTTAGTTCACCCAAAAATGAAAATTTTGTCAGTAATTACTCACCCTCATGTTGTTCCAACCCCGTAAGACTTTCGTTCATCTTCGGAACACGAATTAAGATATTTTTGATTAAATCTGAGAGCTGGATCACTCCTCCATAGGCTTTTAAGGTATTGAAACTTGTTTCCCCCGAAAAGTTATTAAAGACATCGTAAAAATAGTCCAAGTGACTACAGTGGCTCAATCTTAAGTTTATCAAGCGACGAGAATACTTTTTGTGCGCAAAAACAAACAAAAATAACGACTTTATTTCAACAATTCATTTACATCTCTGTTGGCCTCTAGCTAGTTAACGTAGTGTGATAGCATAGGGCAACGTCACACGTAGGGTCCCTATTGGCCGACGCTGGTCATGTGTGTGATGCGTGTGACGTCCACCACAGAAGCGATACGCAGTTTTACTAGTTGAATAGTTGAATAAAGTCGATATTTTAGTTTTTTTGCGCACAAAAAGTATTCTCGTCGCTTGATAAACTTAAGATTGAGCCACTGTAGTCACTTGGACTATTTTAACAATGTCTTTAATAACATTTCGGGGGAAACCAGTTTCAATCCCTTATAAGCCTATGGAGGAGTGATCCAGCTCTCAGATTTAATCAAAAATATCTTAATTCGTGTTCCGAAGATGAACAAAGTCTTACGGGTTGGAACAACATGAGGGTGAGTAATTACTGACAGAATTTTCATTTTTGGGTGAACTAACCCTTTAACTTCAGAGGTTTACAGAGGTCAGTGAGGATTTGGAAACTAAATGCTAATGTACATTATCAGCAGCTGAGATTTTACTGTGATCTTATCCGGTGATCGTGCAATCACTCTGCTCTGATCTGGGATCGACATGGCCAAGGAAACAGACGGACTGCATTTATATGCAGCAGATGTCGGAGTCTCCATTATATCTGATCACAAAGAGCAATCAGAAAGGAGACTGTGGCTTGATGAGAACTCCTCTGCCAGACTCCCGACCCAGACTCCATGACATCATTCACCTCTGCTGCCCACTGAGATTGCTTTCAGGTACTGCTATATTTAGTCATAGAACAGACCAGGAATACTTTTGAATCGAAGAAAATTCTCAGACACCATTGGATATTACAAAATTCAAATTGGGTTGACATGACAGCTGATATTATCAAAGTGTATCTTGTATATCAGCATAATTACATTAATATATATGATTTATAGCACTTTATCACAACAGATAACTCACTTCGTCAATGTAATATCTTATGTAAAAGAATATCATAAAAATAACGACTGAATAAAACGAATCACCAAACCAGCAAAAACATAAGCATGATCTCTCAGCATGTGTGATGCATTGTTTTAAATAGCCCAGCATGCTATATCTTCACCGGTATTATTGTCTTGTCAAATCTGCGCTTCAAGGAGCTAGTGATAAAGCTATTAGTCACATAAAGACTGGGTGATACTGGGTGCAATAACTGTTTTTAGATGGATCAATAGTCTTATCTGTCTGTCGATGTCTCATACACTGACAAAAAAAAAGAAGAAGAAAAAAAAAGTGAGCCGCTCTTTCACAGCGAGCAGCACAACGCTAGACACTAATCAATACACCAGGCGATAACAGAATGCTTCCAGAGCCATTTAGCACAGTCTTATCACTCTGCGGAGTGCTCAACCTGTCAAAATATTTTGTGGTGGGGTGGCACAAGGGAACATTTCATGCCTATCAAGGGGAACAAGATTCTGCTTTTCAAACCAAAGAATGGCAGTTTTAGGAGTCACTCTTTCAACAGTGCAGAAGTGTGTGGTAGTCTGAAGATAATACAAGTTACGTTAGTAAGCCACTATAAAGCTATCATGACTCTCACAATTAGAGAAGTTTGATTAATTTTACTCTACTGGTTAATGATTTGTTTCAATGAATCACAGTTTTCAAATGTGTATATTAAAAGCCACTTAGAATCTATTTTCATTATATAGATTCTTAGTGTTACTGTGACAGCACTTTGCATTCAAAAACGTTATTAATGTTCCTTATTTATGTACTCATCTCTCTTTCTACTTACTACTCTACTCTAGGTCCACAAAACTATTGTGACATTGACAACTGGCATTGAAAAGTTCAGAAAGTTGGTTTATGACTAGATAAAAGCAAACGATTAACTGATTCATTTTGAGTCATCACACATTCTCCATGTATTTTTTCAGTGAATAAAATATGGCGCTGAATGCTGCTCTTTGTACGTCTATAGTTTTGAATGTGTGATATTAACTGTCTCAAATGTTGCATTATTTTGGTTCCAACGTGTCATCCTCTTCACAGTTTTGTTTTGCCTGAATCATCACAAAGAACCAGCTTAGAAAGATTTGTACGTGAATCGCACCATTACCACTGACAATAGTTCCTGTCTCGAAAAAAAAGATTTAAGCAACCAAGGAGCATTCTGCCAATTTTTGAGCACAATAAAATACCATCCACTCATGTGACAACAAAGAAAACCTGGGAGGATATACAATCAGGAAAGGCTTTCACACAATTCAACACCTCAGCCAGAGCGAACCTGGATAAATAAGCCTGAAGAGCTGTGGAATAATAAGTAGCCAGCACAACACAGTACAGGTGAATCCCACGAGAGCCGCTTCAACAGAATCCACTCCTTTTAACAAACTAAAGATACGCAAGGCAAGGTGGAAAAAAATCAAATCAATGTCCTTGAAGATGTTTTTTTTTTCTCTTGAGAGCCATCTTGAAAGAGCGGCTCTACCCGTACTCTCTTGCGTTCCATTTTAATCCTACTAGTCCTGTTTTCGTTACTCTCTGCTTTTTCCCCATTTATTTTTTTCCCCTTTTGCATCTCTCTCTTTTCACTTTCAGGCAGTGACTCATCTGTCAGAAGGAGGGGTAGGGAAAGATGGCGTAGACCCAGCTGGGGCCCACCCTACGGGGGGTCTTCTATGCCTGAACCTCTTTGCAATAACAACATCTATCTCCATTTTCCTGCAAGCTGACCGGTATGAGGGCACTCTCAGAGCAATTAAAATTCCCCAGGTTTTCACTCTTGCCACATGCTTAACTGTACCGTGCGAACGTACCATATGCTTCAAGATGGGCGATAGTGCAATTTGGAGCCCGATGGTCGTCGAGATCCCCATAGAACAAAGAGGGAGAACAGCTGGCGGCCTCGCCATGGTTGGATAACAGCAAGTCAACCTGTTCAATCATATGCCACTCTTGTTTACCGCACCTTATCTTATTTGGTTTGTTTGCTTTATCTGGATTAAACCCGTAGGTAAGAGGGATGGGAATTTCAACCTACTGCTCAAACAAGCTTAAGGCATCGATACGGGGCTATTTTTCAAACCTGGCACTGGAAATACAAGAACATTACCTCTCACAAGATACCACCTCAGAGTGAAGAAATTAATTAGTTGCTGCTGGGGTTTTAAAGAGCTAAACATGAGCCTAAAGCATAATAACAGAACTATTAGTCTGCCACAATCTATTATCTTTAATCTAAGACCAGCTATTGGCTAAATTCTAAATGATGGTATCCCCTGTCCTAAAGGACCATGCTGAGCTTTCAAATGCAGCTATTTCTCTCTACAAAATGCTATGGGATCAAATCCCCCTGCTGGCAGTCATTCAAAGGAAGTGACGGCACTGCATGGCCTGTAAACGGCTTCAGTGTGGCTCATGTATCACGACCCTAGCAAGGTCAACAGAACTCTGCTCTACGTGTAGGTCCCACAGAAGGGATGATGTTAATATTGCCGGTGATAAAGCTCCAGTGTCTAAACCTCCAGAGGGTTAATTCAAAACATATGGGCCCATCCACTGTGAAAAAATTTGTATGTGACATGTTCAAGACATGGAGGGTCTTCAGAGGTGTTTAAGGAACATGACTTATTGAGATGTTACCACGTTAAAGGTCAAGACAGGTCGTCTCAGTGAAACCAGATTGTATCTAGTTGGCAACCTTTCACATGGACCAGTGCTTACTGAATAGTTTGCTTAATGAAAGTCTTATGAAAGTTACAAAGGAGATTTCTTTGAACATTCTTAATTATATTAGGTATCAAGTTTGTCAGTGAACTCATCTTGACTGACAGCATCATATTGGTTCGATCTATAGCTTTATTTAGTACATTTTATTTATCTGTATAGCCTTTTGGTTTGCTGTAAGTATAGATCTATGCACTCAAATCATTGCCCAAAATAAAGAAAAAAGGAATTAGCTTATTTACAGTACTTCAATTTAAGACACAGTCAGTGATGACAGATATGATCATTGCGTATAATGGGAAAACACCAGCAATGACTTACTGAACAAAGAGGTGCGTTATTTCGCTCAGAAGTACTATTATGAAAGTCACCATTTTCAAGAATTGGCTATAACTGGGAAATATAATCAAATAAAACATTGACCCATGTCATTATACATCATTCAACATATAGTAGTTTTAATTCTAGAATTGTTTCTCTTCTCAAAGGACAGCCAATATCAACTTACTTCAGCAACCTAAGCACAGGAAAATTGCTGAGGTAAGAATTTCCCTCCGTTCAAACCAGTAAAGCTACAAAGAAATTGATCTTTAAACACGCCAACAAGAAGACTTCCTTGTAAATTAGGTAGGTTCACAGGAAAGCCTGAGGTTCATTAGCTGATTATTAATGAAGCACACCATTATGTCAGCCCCTCGTTCTGCCAGGTTTCAATGCAAAACAGACCTACCAAGGGTAAAGTCAACAGAGCCAAGCCTATCTGCCAACTGTTCCTGTCCAACTACCGCTGCATCCAAACGAGAGCAAATGATTACAACATCTGCAGGAAGCCTGCCCTTTAACTAACACAGAAAATGGTCACACTCACCTCCCCGGATTGCGGCAGTGTCAGCTTAGGAATTTTCCCTTTGGTCCCAGCCGTGCTGCTTTTGGTATCCAACAGACCTCCAAATGGCACACTGTTGTACCCTTCTACCAGCTCCACAGGGGGTTTGAGCTCTGGGGAGTCGTTGGGGACCTGGTCTTGGCCGTCCATGGGCCTGACGTAGGCAGTGGGTTTCTGCTGCACAGCATTGCTGGGCTTGCAGTGGAGACCTTGAGGAAATGTCGGCGTCAATAGGCCGCTAGGAAGCAGGGACGTAGAAGCCATTGGTGAGTTTGAGCCATGGGAGCACGAGTCCTGCTCAGCGGGAGACTTTCCGAGGCCAAGCTCGGCTGTGGCTGGTCCTTTGCCAGACTGCTTCCTATTGGAGTGTGATGAAGTTGTAGGTCCGCTGGGATTGGGACTTGAGTCCTCTTGGTCCTGATCATGTCTACTAGAGGTCTGCTCATGACTGGAGTGCTTTCCCCGGCTGACCGCTTGAGCGGTCTGGGTTCCACTTGAACCGTGACCCCCTCGTGACCAGTCTGAAGACCGTAGCTTTTTGCCTTGATGTCCATGTACAACGCTAGAACTTGGCATGGTATTGGCAGGGGGTGGGGGCATAGAGGTGCTGTGGCCTCCAGGTTGGGAGGGAGCAGCTCGGCTTCGCTGAGCCTCAGGGAAAAAGCCTGGCTGGTCTGGTTTCTCCACTGGAGTCTGGGGAACAGAGTTCTTAGGAATGCCTACAAGGTGACTCTGGTTGGAATGGCTAGTCAGAAGCTCCTTCATTTCATCATAATTTCCAAGTGTGTTTTGGACCCGGTTGGCCAGAGCATCCCCTTTGTTAGTCTGAAAGTAAGAAAATAAAAAACTATATGAAACAAATGTATAATTCAGCCATATTCCTAACAAAGGTATTTTAAAAGAACAGTTCCCCACAACTAAAAAGAAAATACATACACGTGGCCCATATAGCTTATGCTCTATATTTCCAGTATCCTAAAGTCATACAATAGCTTCGTGTGAGGAAAAAAATCTAAATGTAAGTAATTCACTAATAATATTCACCTCCACCATAATCTTAACTCAAACATGGTGCATATGGAGCAGGCTGTACTGAAGCAACATTAAACATCAGTGTTTTTTGAGTGCCTCATAAACAGATGGTGGAGATTATTATCAATGAACAATGAAAGTGATTTACTCACATAAAGCTTGAAATTATGAAGACTTGGAAAAAGTTACAGTACTTGTATACTGCTTGTAGATGTTATTAAATGGAAAAGACATGGAAGTTTTCTATAAATAATTTTTTGTTTGTTTGCATTTCATAAAAAAATTACAGCGTACCTGTATGAAATGACATGAAGGTGAGTAAATAAGTACAGAAGTTTCCTTTTTTTATGAACTATCCATTTAATTGGAAGAACAATCAACTGTATAGCAAAATGTCAATGGACTGGAATTGGTTATAAGATAAAAGATAAAGATAAAACAATCCACAACACACCAACTGCTCCATAACACCCCAAAAGTAATGTCATAATGACTGTATTATTTTTGTGAATACCAATTCAGGGAGTGAAGCCTTCTCAATATGGACAGCTCTAAAGACTGTGTTTGTCAGTATAAAGAACCAGAGTATTTATCATGAGCTTTAGCTGACTAGACCATTAACATAGTTTTGAGATGCAAGCCAACTCTCCATTTGATGTTAGTCAATATTTATGAAACCAGGCAACGTGTGATCACAGAAATGGCGAGACGCTGTATTTAGAATCTATTCAGAATGTTCTGTTTGTGTGCCATTCCTATTCGTGCCTATGTACTGATTTCCATAAAATAATGTTTGCAAACATCTCCTGGATTTAGTGAAGGCATAAAGATACAGTATTCTACTCTCCAGAAATATCTGTCCAACACTAGTCAGCTTTTCCTCACAACAAGAGTCCCTTTATAATAATCGTTATCTTTTAGGTTGTGTGGCACATCATTAGTTGCACAGCGTCCTACAGAAGAGAAGCATGCTTTCCATTTTGATTTAAAATTTTAGGGGAAAACTGCTAAATGTAAATTATAAAATGTAATAAACAAAATAACAAAAATAAAATTATGCATTATACGTGTATAAGAGAAAAACAAACATCTTGTGTACAATCCAAAAAGTTTCCTTGAGATTTAGAAAAGTCATTTTTTCTTCCTTTTCTTAATATTGCTGCATTTTCAACTAGGCAACTATGATCATTGTCATTGTAAGGACTTTTCCCTTTCTCACAATAAACAATTTTGGTAATATTTTGGGTCATCATTTGCGCAATGGGTCCACTGTGGTATGTCTCTGCGTCCTCACTATACAGACGACATGAGTTGCGTTCTCGGACAGCGCTTGGATGGGAATGTGTGCCAGTGTGGGCTCTGCTCCAGTGTTTTTAAAGTGAAAGATCTGAAAGGGACACTCTTGAGTGAGAGGAGTGGGTGAACCTCCCAGACGAGGTGCTTCGGTCAATGTGAGGGAAAATCCATCTGGGGTGCACACAAAGAGCTGTTGTGTGAGCTCGACTGCTTGACTGAAGCATGAGAATGCTGGACCGTCGCCAGACACACATTCTACAGCTCGGGGGAAGGTGAGAAAGAGAGAAATACTCTTATTTAAAGCGATAATTGCTGACATTTTCCGTTCAAGGTTTCTTAAAATGATGAATAAGCCATTTATGAAGGATTAATCGTGCATTTACATTGACGGTTAAAGCTTTTACTAGCTAATAAATGTGTTTGGATATATAAACACTTTAAAATGTCTAGTAGGTTTATGGTGTGTTCACACTTGTAGTTCGGTTCGCTTGGTTCATTTGGTCTGGACCAAAAACAAAACAAAAAACTGTGTGCTTTCACACCTGAGTGTTTGTTTCAGAACGTGGTGCGTTTTTTTCTCTCTTGGTTCGGTTTGTTTAGGCGTATGTGAACACGGCAATCGCGCTCCGCACCAAAACAATCGCTCGGGTGGTCCCGGCCCGATTGCAAACGAACTCTGGGGTGGTTTGCTTGTGGTATGAAAGCAATCAAAACCAACAGACCAACGAACCAAATGGCATTATAAATCATAATGGGAAATGTGCTATATAAAGCACATGATTAAGCCATGATTCCTGCTCTATCTGCATTATAACATTCGTTTGTGTGTCTTGACACTGATAATCTTTAGACAACGCTGGGAGATCAAGAGAGAGAGAGCATTTAAATTTACTGCAGTATTCATACGAATGTAGTTTAACAGCGGCAATGACGGCTACATTTGCATAGTGTTTGCATGTGTCTCGGCAGTTGCAAATAAAGCCACAATAATCTCATGGAGCGAACTTGACAATCATCTTGATGGATGACACAGAGGAAACTCTGACCAATTAGAGGAGAGTTACTCGCATGTGACTTGCATGAACACATTTTGGTACGCTTGGAAAGGTTGCCTTATTAAAGAGAACCAAACCAAGAAGAAAATGCAACATTGTAACAAATTAAGTACCTGTTTTGGAACAAAACAAATTATCTATAGGTATGAAAACGCCCTTAGTCCTGGTCCGCTTAGCGTTCAGTTTGGCATTTGTATCACCAAACCTAAAGGCATAGGGATACGTTCACAACCTGATTGGTCGGCTATTTTGACATATCGTGAGCTTAGAATTATAAGGTTCTATCTCCGTTTAAGGTAGTTCTGAGATATTGAGCATCAAAGTTTTTACATCCCAGCTGGTAGAACTGTTGGAACCTTTTTATTTTATTAATAACTACTAACAAAATATATTTTTTTTACAAAAATAACACAACACAGGCATTAATAAACACCTAATGGATCAGATTATGTAAAAAACTCAATTTCGACCAAAAGTGGAGATAGAACCTTATAATTCTAAGCTCACGATATTGCCTATTTTGAGATGGAACTTCCCGAACATTCAGAACAATGCATATGTATGCATATTGCATACAACAAAATAATTTCATATATCTCTTCTTGAATTTAAATACAGATCTCTACATTTTTACACTGAGCTATAATTTTCCTAGAAACCAAAATCTGTACTCATTCTCATCCAATTTAACCAAGACCAAAATGATCTGCTCCACCACATTCATGTTATCACTCTATATACATTCTTCCTCTATATAAACAATGGTCTCATCTGTGTCTATTTTAACTTCTTTAAAATTTTAAGAGAACAATGTGAAACAATGTTGATACACAAAAGAGAAGCACCTTGGTGATAAATATTTAACAGCCATCAAGCTCAAAAAGCATGGCTGCCTTTGATATACGTACACTATAAAACCGTGACAGTGTTATCATTCCTTGATTAAAGTATTTAGGAGGTTCAGTCAGATCATTCACTTTTTGATTGTGATTTTCAGCACTCCGAAGTTTTAAACGATACAAGATACTTTGTAATGGGCCATTACTTAATTGCCTGGAATGATCATCTTGGGAAAAAGGGCAGCATTCTTCTTTCCCTTGTGGCCTTCTTTACTTCAAGACAAGGAGAGATTACGTACTTAAACATACTTAAGTGCTTCAGTGTCAGCTGCCTCTTTAAAACACTCCACAAAGTCTTGATAAATGCTTGTAATGACTCATACAGACTTGAATTGTAAAATACAGGCCTGTGGCAAAGCTAAATCAGGCCAAAATGAATATATAAACAGTTTCATACAAGCAAAAGAGAGGTCAGCATCATTTGATCGGTATACGTCCATGCCTGTGTGTGTGTGTGTTTGCTTGCTTAGGTGTTAGCATTGTAAATGCAGTTTAATGGGGTCATATTAAAAAGACACTGTGTGTTCTAGAGATTTGGGTAGTTGGGCGCTACCACTCTGCGCAGGCTATTCACACACACAATGAGAGTCTTTGTTTTCCTCAATTGCCAGCCCTTTCCAACTTCACCAGAGAATCCTCTGTATTTCAAAGGATTTCCCTTAATGGATGTTAACAAGAACCTCAATATAAACAATCGGTTCACTGGTGAAAAATGAATCGGATGCATTCGCGAGCTGACACACTCGATAGGAACGTTAAATCTCTGACGAGTATCAGTAACAGAGTGACAGTAGATTTGCATTGGCTTGATGTAAGTTGGAAATGTCTGTATCCTTCCAAGTTTTGATCTGCAAATAAAGCAGTGTTCCCATGCCATATGTTCAAGAGAACAAAAAAAAAGTCACTTCCAGCAAAACTGGTGGTAAATAAAGTATAAATGGAGGTTGTAAACATTGGGGAAGCCAAAGTTTTTATGTGTGAGTACGATGTGGCTAATTCGTACGATTTGTCTAAACTCCAGTGACGGGTAGGTTTAGGGGCAGGTTAAGGTAATTCGTACAAATTCATACAAATTGGGCAACTTGTAAAATATGTACAATTTAGCAAAAATAGTATTAATTCTTCCTAGTGAGGTCGTATGAATTCGTACGAATTAGCCACCTAGTAAAATACGTACGAATTGGCGTGAGATCAGGTTGGTTTTATTAAAGTCCGGGTCAACCAGAAGTTGCAACCGACTTCGGTGTTGTGACGTATTTCCAAGTGAAACTTATTTTAGCGCACCTCCTCTCCATCCCTCGCTCATAGCAGACTGACGGTTGGAGGGGAGTGTGAAAAAAATCTCTGTGTATTAACTTGCACGTGTCAATTTTGATCTTATAATTCAAATAGGTAGATGCAAATCCCGCTACAAAGGATGACTCAACAAATGTTGTGAGTTTGGAGCAGATTTGGCAGATCAGATGGGGGAGAGTCTGGGGAACCTGTTTGAAAACCTGTTGAAAAGTCATTATTATTATTATAATTATTATTATTAGCCTAGTATTAAAAAAATATCACGCTTAAAGCTGAAGTGAAATGTTGAGTGTAGCTGTTGAAAGTAAATGATATTTTAGGCTTAGTCACGATGCTCAAATCAAACAAACAATGATACAAAAAAAGTGTGCTATTTCAGTATAATATCCTGCATTGACAAGACGGAATGTGTGATTATAATACAATAGTAGCTTACAATAGTGCAAAGTTGTATAAAAGACATTGAATTACAGTTTTTCTGAATTGCTGAAACACATTTCTTGAAACCATCACTCACTTTCTCAAAACCTTAAACACAAAACCAAATTTGAAACCACATTCACAGAACCTCTGACTCTTCTGTCAAGATCAAACAATTGCCTCGAAACCATTTTATCTGTGCTCTAAATCAAACAATACTTTCAGATCATACACACATAAACAATATATAAACACTACAGATCATCCATTAAACACTAAATCAAAAAAAAGGAGAACACAGAATCCAAAGCATGGAGTTACAGGAAAAAAGTATATTGTGACAAAGTAAACAATTTTTGCAATTACGTAAAAAAAGTATAATAATTAGAACTTACAGTAGTAAGGTGAATAAATTGTATACTGTATGCACTGCAAGTAGTATTGTACTGATTATTGAATAGGCCTGTATATTCACCAATTGCTTACTGTGAAAATACAGTGACCCAACTGCAAAAGCAAAAAAGGCTCTAAATGAAAAGCATGTTATAGTCACTCAGAAGATTCGTGTAACTGCAGATTCAAGGTCAGAGAGATTGATTCTGCTTCAGCATCACGTCTTCATGAGTTTCTCCACATCTCAGACAATGTCATCTCTGCAGGCGAAGGGAAAAACCCTAAAGCAAATCCAGCCTTGACAACATCTTGCTCTTCCTCGTCCTCATCCTCTTCCTGCTTGTTCACCACCTCTTACTCATCCTCTTCCTTCTCTCTCTCTCTCTTATATTGTCTCCATCCATTGTTGGTATTCAGTGCAACATTTTGAGTACATTTTGGGACTCTGAACTGACTTGTATTATGTACAGTTGGTTTGATCACATTATTAGAAATAAGTGTGTCGTTGTGTGTAAATGATGTCAACTGTGTTGTAGTTGTGTTTAACTTTTGCCTGCCTGTGTTTAGCATTTTGAAAGTGCATCACAGTGCAAAATGTGTTTCAGTGAGTGAGAATGTGTTTTGAAAAAAAGAGTGCATGACATTTGTAATCAGTGTTTTGTTGAATGCTTTACAGAAAGAGTGATGTATTTGACAAATTGGTTTAGGCTATTGAGAATTTGGTTCAGAGAATGGGGTTTATTGTTTTAGCAATTCAGAAAAACTGTATTAGAAAAAATTATGCAGACCCGAAGAGGAAATTTGCTTGGTCGATGCCTTTATTTGCTTGATATTTATTCGCTTGCTCAATGTCTTTGTGCGTTTTGATTCTTTTGCTGTTGTGGGCAGTAAGGGCCTTTGAAATAAATGAAATCATTTGACGATGATTCATCAAATCATATTCATTTACCTCATCAACAGTGCACTGTCACTTTAAATGAGCAGCACCACACAAAGATGCTCACGCTCCGCTCTGCTACGCTTTGACATGCTGCTCCTGCTTCCGATCTGAGTATTCTCATCTGTTAACACGAGTGGCAAAAAAAATTACACCGCTGACGCGCTCTGAAAAAGCTCTTATGGGGAAAGTTACACACAACACAACTTGTATAAAAAAGATCTTATGGAGAAAGCACATCTTCCAACACACTCAAGTTTAACTACTTTAAATGAGAAATAGACTGTAGTCTGTTGTTTCTCAACACTGTGTGTAGCGTGTGTGGCTCTGTGTGCATGCTGTCTCTCCTTGACAAGACATTGGCAGCGTTTACAAGAGAGCCTTGTGCTCATCTGCTACAGCACTCAGGGCTTTTGCCCCCCGGCCAGAAAACCAACAACTGCGATGGTAATGAAGGTGGCAATACCTCCAGATCTCAGTCAAACAGCATGGAAACCTCAGCAGCACTCAAACACTACACCCACACAGCACACATTTCTTACTCTGAACGACGGCGCTGTCAGGGAAACGTCTTTGCAATAATTCAATATTTCTTTGTCGGTGCGTGTATCCTGTCTGGATCACACAAAGACAGGAACAGCAAACATCAGTGGTCTACAGAGCCATTAATGCTTCGGATGAGGGGTCGATGCTGAGTCAAACGAGAAAACTCAGACTACACATCATTTAAAATCAATAGAAGATTGGTTACTGAGAAAAGGCGAACAAGAAAGAATGCACACGGTGAAATTCCATCAAGAAATTACGTTAAGCTCTACTGATGGGGAATATGCTTCTGAAATAGCTTGGAGTCAACTTGAAATTAAAACTGACCCTACTTGTTCAACAGTGCATGAAAAAAAAAAATCGCTCTCATTCATTGATGTGTCAAAACAGTAAAAACTGTGCGTGGACATTGACAAATGCAGTCTTTATATGGACATGGATGCATTTTATTCAAATTCCCACATTTAGAATAATTTGAACATAGGTATGATTAGAACTTGAAAAGACCAAATTCAAGATTTCTGAAAGATCATGTGACACTGAAGACTGGAGTAATGTGCTGAAAATTCAGCTTTGCCATCACAGGAATAAATAAAAAAATTAAATATATTACAACATAAACCAGTTTATATAATTTATATATTTATCTTTAATATTTCACAGTATATTTTTTGATAATAAAAGCAGCCCAAAAAAAAACTAACTTAATGTTTCCAAACAATTGACCGGTAGTGTACAGTATGTATATGTATATATAAGTGAGTATATATATATATATATATATATATATATATATATATATATATATATATATATATATATATGTATATATAAGAGATGCACAGATACTACATTTCTCAGCCAATACCGATTATACGGAATGATATAAAAATCTCCCAAATAACGCTGCAAACTATACAGAGAACCCTCTCATTTGGTAAACGCTTGAACTGAGGTGCTATAGAGATATGTCACGTCACATTTAAGATCGTCAAACTGTCATTTATCGTTTGCATTTCGTGATACAATGGACAGAATTGGAAAGATGACACTTTGTTTCTTTTTAGAAGTAACAACAGAGCTATTTGCGATAATTGGATGAGAGGCGTGTACAAATAATGTTAAGTATAGGGAAAAACTTAGTGAAGACCTGGCAAACGTGGCTTAAACCATGGATGATTCATAGGGTCAAAAAGAGCCTGCTTTTGTAGCTATTTTTAGCTGTTAATGCGTCATTGTCGCCCTAAATGTACACATTTTCTTCACACATAGTGAGAGTTGCAGTTGAACACCGATAGTGAAAATAATAGCTTTTATAGGCCCATACTAATATATATATATATATATATATATATATATGTATAGGCTATATAAATGTTATTAACCCCTCCAACCAAATGTTCGACAGAATTCGTACAATCAAGCTTTGCCGTACGCTTTATTTGTTGTTGTTGCTGTTGAATATCCAGTTTCATTTAGAAATACATCACATTATAAATAAAATGTTTGACGTTGATGTCTATAAAAGTTTTAAAAAAGCATCCAATATGAACCATCCATACACTCTCAGAAAAAAAGGTACAACAGCTGTCACTGGGGCGGTACCTCTTGAAAAGGTACACTTTTGTACTTAAAGGGTGCATATTGGTACCTTATTGGTACATATTGGTACCTTATTGGTACATATTAGTACCTAAAAGGAACATATTAGTACCTAAAAGGAACATATTAGTACCTAAAAGGAACATATTAGTACCCAAAAGGAACATATTAGTACCTAAAAGGAACAAAAGTGTACCTTTTGAAAAGGTACCGCACCACTGACAGCTTTGTACCTTTATTTCGGAGAGTGTAAGAACACAAGCATTAAAAGTAAACATAATTGTCGATGACGAAGTTCATAGTGTTTACTGCATTCGTTCCTCAATTAGAAACAGAAAAAAAAAACACTGTCGCCAAGTGAACCTGGTGGCAAAAACAAGGCAGCCATAACAACAATTCCCACAGAGTAGAGCTAAATACACACTCGAGCACAACAACTTCAAATCACTCCCGAGACCAAGCATTAGACTGACTTTATTTAATTCAGACGTACTATCCGTTCTATGCAATGCAGATCTAACCGCAAAAACAACCTGGTAGGCAAAAAGGAACTAGGTATTGTGCTAGCATGCACAGCTAGGCGTCTTTTCACTCACTTAGTGCGTTTGACTCAGCAAGTTGTTTGAGGTAGAGGGTAATTTGGGAATGTTTGCCTTGGGGCAAAAAAAAAACAAAAAAAAAAGAGAAAAGTCTCTCTGTGACTGGGATGGTAAAACTCTTGGAGCAGCTCCAGAGGTCTGACCTTGGCTGGCTGAAAGCTTTTAAAAACAGCCTTGCACAGAGAGAGCATGTCCGACAGGAGTGAAAGGCCACGAAGGGACATTGGGGGGGAAGGTTGATGTGGGAAACAAGCAGAAGGGGCGGCGGGGGCACTCAAGCTACGGCGCTAGCACCACTGGAACTGCTTTGAAGGTGCCAAGCGATCTGGGAACCAGTAAATTAGTCCCAAATAGCTGTTAACGGCACAGTTCCATTAAACAGGATTTAGTGGGATTAGCTAATAGCAGCCTTAGATGAGTGTTTGGGGGGTGGAGGGCGGCAAAGACTGGTTGGCGAGGGAATAAAAAAACGAAGCGCTCATGTCCTAGCTCATGAGGAAGGTTCATAGTGACTTATGACACGGAGAAAGCCTGTTAAAGGGATATTCAACTAAAATTAGCCTTTGATTTACTCACACTCAAGTCATTCAGGTGTATGTGACATTCTTCTTTCAGACGAATACAATCGGAGTTATATAAAAAAATGTCCTGGCTCTTCCAAGGTTTATAATGGCAGTGAATGGCCTATATGACGTAGGATGTAGGAGTATCGTACGCTTTGACACCTCTCGCGGTTCAAACAAACAGGGCTGGGCAACAGACTCAAGCTCCTCGACATTTCTCTTTAAAAGTTCTCGTTTTAGACTTCTAATTCGTGAATGGTGTTTTGTTTTGCTCTATCCTCTGCGCTTCCGCGTTCATCAATGCGTCGTGCGTCGGTTCAACTGCTACTCGTTCACCGTGAAACGTATACGGCCTTCTGCCAGAAGCTAGTTATTTTAGCCGATAAAGTTTTAAATATGGATATTTTCAAAACAGAAACAACCATTCGCTGCACTTCTAAAGCTTGGAAGAGCCAAGACATTTTTTAATGTAACTCCGATTGTATTCGTCTGAAAGAATGTCATATACACCTAGTATGACTTGAGGGTGAGTAAATCATGGGGTACTTTTCATTTTTGGGTGAACTATCCCTTTAAATATTAAGCACAATTACTGCTATTTATCGTTTCCGAGCAAACTCTTTAACTTTCGCTCCCATTTTGAGGGCGTACTCATATTTACGTAGCACTTTTCTTGTTAATCTTTCAGCGTCTTCAGCGGCAGGTTGCTCTCACAGTGCTCCTGTCTGGATCCTTCATTGTGCTCTGCTTCAGCGCCCGCTTTGAGCTCCAAATCCCTCTCACATTTGACAGGACACAGTGTGGCTCACTGAATGGAGTCGGGTTCAATGCACAGCACATCATTCAGGAGAGTGATGCAACCGCACAGCTGCAGCGAGGAATGCTGGGACAGCACATTCCTGTGGGCCAGGAACAATTACATTCTCTATACAAACTCACTCAGAAATTGTTTGAGCCTCCATTTCACATCATCAAGAGAAACATTTATTTCCCAGTGCAGTGTCCATGTGTCTCTGCACACTTAAGCCATAATTAAACAATCTAGTTTCATTTTGCTTTTTCAAATTCACATATTCATATTTCTTTTGCAAAGACTTTTAACAAACTGGAGGCAAGGTGATTTTTTTAATTATTTTAATTGAGCGTGTCTTTCAATTTGATACAATTCTCACTATAATAAATATTCTAATTCCAAATCATTGCAAAATGTAATTGTACATTTTCTCTCACCACGCATACAGTAAATCCCCAAATAACAGTGATGTTATTAACTAAAATTTAAACTATTAAAAAAAATATTTTCTTCAATTAAAAATAAAAGCTGAAAAAAATAATATATATATTTTTAAAATAAAATAAATACATACATACATACATACATACATACATACATACACACAAACACACACACATACATAAACAAATAAATGATGAAAAAAACGTAAACCTTAAACAGAAATTGGTAGGTTACAGTAGTTATTAATATTTGCTCATAATAACTAATAAAAATACAGCTGTTAGGTCATGTTAGCTTAGATAAGTTACGTAATATTAACAGATACAACCTTTGATTGTAAAAATGCATTGTAAATGTTGAAACTAACATTAACAAATATTAATAAATGCTGTAATGTTTATTCTTAGTTCATGTTAACTAATGTAGTTAGTAATGTTAACAAATGGAACCTTATATATATATGTATAGTATTACCATTAAAGCTACACAGTGTAACTTTTTTAGTTTATTCTTAGCTAAAAACACTTAGTTCTTTCAAAAATATATGTGCTCATTAATGTATATTTACTTCGTTCAAGTAATAAAGTATTCTCGTGAGTGTATAATATGCCATTGAAAATACATACGGGTGAGGGGTTCTAATGTCGGCCGCCATGTTGCCCCTCCATCTTGAAAGTACATTAGCCAACGAGGGACATCAAGCTTCACCTTTCGCGTTTTAACACTCAATGGCACCGTGTCGAGGAGGTCGAACTGGAAGCCATGTTAATCTTGGACTACATTGACCACCGTAGGAGTTAAAACGAAATCGGAATTGAGAGGAACAGAAACTAATATTCACTGGATGGTCATATACCTTTTCACCGCTAGATGGGGGTAAAAATCACACAGTGTAGCTTTAACACAAATAGCAATTAATGCTCACAATTTTTCATAATGCATTCTGGGAATTTCAAAGGAATGAACAGTTCAGTGCACCGGACAGCCCTAGAACCGGCACACTCCTTGTCCAGTGCACTTGTGGATTGAGACAAAGGGGGGATTCAGTAAGAATGAATTGTGCCCATTCATCGGCTGTTCATTTGCATGTGCTGTCTGTGTTGTCTTTGTGTGCCCGATTCACTAAAGGAATTACACAAATCAGGTAACGCCGCACACGCGCCCATAAAATTAGTGCCGAATGCAATTTTCACTGCGCAATTCCCTATCTTGCAGTGCTAGATTACAAAGGATGCGACAGAGCACACAAACCAGCACCACTGAGATCCACCTGAATCAGCTCTTTAAAATGCTGAAAGTGTACACACTACACCTCATGTCTGGATATATGCCCGTTTATAAAATTTTCCTCCGTCATTTGATGAATAACTGCCATGATCAATACAAAACATAAACAAACCTCTTTTCAATGAAATTCATTTCACCCCCTGCTTTCCAAACACTGCAACATTAATTGCACCAGGCAAATAGCTCTGTGTTTTTATGAATAAATCTATAATAAGTCTAATTTACACAAAAGGAGGTAAGTTTGTGCTGACAAGAATCACAATGATTTACTCAAGACTCATGGCGGGTTCTCAAGGCTCAACTGTGATGTTTTTGCAGTGTAATGCCACAAACAAGTGCTCTTGGTTTAATCTGAGTTCTGTTTTCTAAACCATTTTTCCCCTTATTTCGATTTATTATATAGGACAACTGTGAACTGAGTGACAGGAAAGTAGATTTAAAGGTAGGGTAGGCAATTTCGGCATTTTCTAGCAATAGCAAGCTAGCTTTGAAAGCATAAGATCCCACCCTCTCTTCGGAGTGTCTCCAAAGCCATGCCTCCTTCAACACACACAGCCAGAGCAGAATCTGCAAAGCGTCAAGAGAGACGCCGTTAAATTACCTCATGTCTCAACATTACAATAATAATGAATGTAAACAACTCACAGGGCTTTATTCGTACCACCCAACTGCTGCAGGTTGTGCTGACATAGGAATGCATAAATCAGAGTCTGAGGTCGTGAACAGCTCCGGGTAGAACGTCACGGGTTGCCATTTTGTAATTACGGTTACGACACGGCGGGAACGCAGCTTAAGCTTGTTGTTTTGATTCAGGAGGAACTGTAAGGCGGCGTTTGCGATGCTCTTCAGAGTCTTACGGAACGGCCCAATGAAGTGTGATGTCTGCGCGAGCAGAGTGCGTGAAGGTATGCAAATACACGTTGACAGAACATGTTGATCAGTGCATTCAGACCGAATGCAATGATTGGACGAACTTCTTTTCGGTCCTGAGACTTCCACAGGAAATATACTGTATGTACATGTTTTAATATTTAGCCCAATTTTACTATTGATTCCTATGTGAAGAGAGTTTCAATCAGTTTGACAAAAAGTTAAATGTATATATAAAATAAAAATAAAACATATATATATAAAGCCTACAATACCTTTATATGTACCATTTAAGTTGGCCAAAACCTTTTGGGGTGTAAGCCCACCTAAATCGGTCCAATGGTGGTATCCGATAGAACGGGTGAAGATCTCTCTCGTATTGGCAAAGTAAATTAGTTCCAACTAAACTTATCTGACTCCATTTTATCCCGACCTCGATATTTAAGTTAGATTGCCAATTGGTTATTGGTCAATTATATAATAGTTTAGCAATACATTTGATTGTCCTATTTAACTCTTTACTTTATATTTTACTCGTTCATTAGGAATCTATGTTGCTCAGAGGTCCTCACGCCTTCTGTTTAATGCGGGTCTCATGATCACAAGCTCGTTGGTTTTCTGTGAAAAACAGAGGTAATTGGCTAAATAACTGAGACGGTCGCATTCACACTTACACAATCAAAGGTACTTTGGTATAGCCCCCATGGATTTGTATACACTTGAATTTAAGGAAACGTTTACTTCAGGCAGAGGTATGGGAACTACTACAGATATAAGTCAACCAACTTTACTTCTCTTATGATAGCTTTGGACTGGCCATGCCGTGTTTTCCCACGTATACTTAACTAAAATATCTCAATTAAAACAGAGGTAAGACAGGACGGGTTCTTCAACAAGACAGGTTGAAGAAACAAGTCAGTCAGAATAAAATCAAATGTAACAATTTATTATGTCAGGTAAATGTATCATGCCAATTTCATAATCAGTTAAAAAAAATAATAAATACAAAACATCAAATGCTCTGGAATAAAGAGAAAAGATGCAAACCTGACATTAGAAAATACATGATGCTGAAGTCTTTGAGATCTTTCAACATTATGGCCTGATCTGAGTTACAGAATCGACCTGAGCCTCTTGTTGGATTTCTTTATATAGACAGAAACTTCTTTCAAATGGAAACATTTGCTAACAATGGGAATTTGTATTCAGAGTTTACACCTTCTGTGAGCAGGAGACCATTTGCCTGGAAGACCCACCCTCCTTTGTGAACTCTTAAAAGCTTATTACCTTTTGGTTTACTTCTTGGTGAATGAGAGATTTGTGCCAGTCGCACTGAGACATTTCAAATGGTACCAAACATGTATAATCCTGTATGATAATGTAGGTTTTTGGGTGAATATCTGGTGGTCTCAGCGTGAGAGAGAGACAACATGGGGGAGGTGATTGACTCTGGGATGCTAGTTTCTCAAGAGAGAGTTAAATGTTCATTTCGAGAAAGGTCCTTTGTCTTCTCGGGGAGTGGTCGTTCCTCAACCAGACTGTCCGGCATTTTCTAATTTCTCAATTCTTACAGGGGCCACTGTAGTTTCTTAGACAAATAACAAAGAGATTATGTAACAGAGATATTGAATTTATGACCGATGCCTTATATGAAGTTTTTCTTTCTGAGCGACTGTAGTCTGAAAACGTTCACCTTGTAGTCAACCACTGTCCCTACTTTCAGTGAGTTTTTCATTATCACAAACACCTTGCGCTTGCTCTCCGGGGATTTAGTCTTGGCACCCCGTAAAGCTGCTTTGGGACCATTTTCATTATTACAAATGCTATATAAATAAAGTGGCAGAAGCAACAAATTTACCCTTCACCTGATGTCACCCTGGAAGTATTTCAGAGACCAGTGATTCTCACATTAAAACTCTGAGTAAAAGCTACGCTCGCAGCTTCGACTCTACATCAGTAGAGACGCAATTTTAGCTTTATATATGTGAGGCTGAAGTTGTTGTTTTTTTTAAGTGGAGAGCTCTGATGTTGAGACAACTAATTTCAGAGGCTAAGAAGAAGAGGTCTGGGCCCAGATGAAGATAAATGGCATGTGTAAAGCTGATTAGAGAAAGAGAGAGAGAGAAAGAGCAAATGCAGATATAAAGTTAAGGAGAGAAAAAAGGCGAAACCAAAAAGAGGGGGAGAGAGTGCCTTGTCATAGGAGGACTGTAATTATCCCTCAAAAAAGAAGGCAACACTACATGTTTCTACGACTGCTGCTTTGTGGAAAGAACAGAAAAATTCTTCCACAAAAAGGCATTCCTTGCTTCAAAGCTCCAGTTTACAGATGCCATTATGTTTGAAGACAATTTCTTTGAGGGAATTAGCTATTCTAGTAAACTAAACTAGCCCGTTCTCACCAAGAACGATAACTATAAAGATAACGATAAAGATAGTTTTAAAAATCATAATCAATATTAAAGAATAGCAGAGTTCACACCACAGTTATAACGATAACGGCACACAGAAACAATATCGTTGGAATCACTTTCGGAACGATTTTATCCAGATGATGAACGATAAAAACATTGACAGCCAATCAGAATCCATCCTGCTGTAACGAGCTCGAGCATTTAAAGCGGCAGACATGCATGCGCTTATAATGAACAGAACGATATCGTCCTCTGCTGTGGACACTAATATAGTTATCTTTAGAGTTATAGTTATCTTTCTTGGCGTGAACGGGCCTTAAGGCTAAGATTATCATACTAAAAGCAAAAAAACTTACATTTTGATTTCAGGAGGCCTTTAACTAACAAACTCTCAATGACACTGTCACTCTTACTAGATGTCCTTGAGCAACACTCAAGCAAAAACTGGCCATTTAAAGAAAATCCCTGTTCTGGATCAAAACCAATGCCATAAAATGTTGTCATAACCTGTCACACAACTGATCCCATCATAACTGTTTACATGCCAGTATCGCAAAACAGCACAGATGGAACGATTAACGCACGAGTAAGTGGTGAGGGACGGTAAGTTCATCCGCATCCGAGCTTTTCATTTGCAATGACACTTAGGGGTGAGAGGCAGTTCTTCACCTACTGACTGAACGCAGAGGCACAGGGGGAGATTGATCCCATTCTCTGGCCCCCGAGGACCTCAGGACCGGCGTAATGACAGTGCTTCAGTCTCCCTGAGATGGTCTGTCTCGGCCCTTGCTAACAGCTGGCTAAGGAAACAGATAAGCTACCTGAGGCCGGAAGGGCGACCTTGACACTTATTGACGCAATAAAAGTGATGTTCTTTGAGTGGTGACATACAAAAGTGCTAGGTGTTTTATTCTGCTACTGTAGATGTTCAATGGCTCTTAAAGTCAACATGAAGTCAACACTGACCTTATTTACTTCGTTTATACATTTCCCAGGTCAATCTGTCTGCAATTCTTCAGTGCATGTTATTACAAAGATTTTTTTTTTTCATAATCTAGCAGAATGTAACTCTCAGGCTACATCTACATTATTGGAAAACGGCGGTTTTGCTTCAAAACACTCCATCCACACTTTTCAAGCGTTTTCCAAAAGTTTCATATCCAGACTGAAATATCAGAAAAGGCCAAATTAACCTTATTGTGCACGTGAAAAGCCTCATAAATGCTTATTTAGGTTATACAGACATCATAAGGTACATCATCAGGTCGCACTCACTCACCATTATGTGTTTGGTGTAAAACACAACTGCTCTCATGTTTTGCCGCAGGACAGCAATTACGAGTACATTTTATGTCATCTTTGCAGGACTGCGATATGAAGAGTTTACAAAAGCCGCGTTTCCACCGCAGCAACTTTGCCAAGGAACTAGGGACTTTGGGGCGGTACTCGGTGTGTTTCCACTGCAAGAACCAGGGTCTAAATGACGTTCCGCGTAAAAATTCCCCCCTCAGAAAGTCCCTGGTGGTGAAGTAGCACTTTTTCAAAGTTCAGAAACTTTCGGGGGTGGGACTTGGGCTCTGAAAATGCTGATTGGTTGAGTTAATGCAGCATTTTGATTGGTTGATTCCATGCAGCATTTTATTTTAACCACCATTTTTAAAAATCTGTTGCGGTGCTATTTGAATCAACAATGGAGTTTAAAAAATAGGACCGATGACAAGGTTCAGGCTTTATAAAGCTTAAACTCAGAGGATGAAATCCAGTGTGAACTGGAAATTTGCGCGCAGTCCTACGTCACTGGACTAATTTGCCTAATTTTCACAGTACTTTAGACCACGATGGAAACGCAGATAGCGACAGGTCTGGGGGAACAAAAGTTCCTGTGGCAAATTGTTCCGGGTAATTTTAATAATCCAATTTTATGCCCTTTCAAAGATGTTTTTGTTTGCAAGATGCCCTTTCAAACAAAAACGTATTAGTGTGGACAAGGCCTCAAAAACAAATTTTGCTTTCGCCACACTTGCAGGAAATGTTAGCCAATAAGCCAAATAGCTATTTAAGAATTGGTATTTACAGTAAATAGACACTTTATACAATATTAGTATAATAACAGCAATAGTTATGCAGTTATGTTAATGTAAGGTTATGGCAATGGTAACAAATTAAGCTATATTTGAAAAAGTAAAATTTTCAATTGGATATGCTGAGATGCTCTTTGAAGGTAAATATGACCTTTAACCTCCACATCCAGGTCACCATTTTGGTTCTCAGGAGGCAGAAGCTTAAATAAATATGTACTGATTGGGTGGGGGGTGGGGGTGGGGGGGTAAAAGATGTTGACAAACATTTTGTTAGTAATTCGATGACTAGATAAACTTGTAATATGAACATATGAAAGCAAAATGGGTAATGGACACCACATCATCAAAGTAGCACAGCCGCATTTTTCAAACGCTTTTGCAAAAGTTTTTGATATAACTCACCTTTAACATCCTAACTTCAATCCTAAAAGGAATATTTTAATGAAGCATCTGAAGGGGAAAAAGACTTACATAACCCTGACCATAAGCGTTTCTTCAAACCAATTCCAGCTGAACCCGAGGGGAAAGCAGGAGTTGTGTAAATATTGGACGTAAAGAGAGAGCACCTCAGCATCCTTTAGCCCTGCGTTAGTATGTGTGTGTGTGGGGTGGGTGGGGGGGGTGGGGGGGGGGGGGCAGGTAAACCCTAATTTATGGGGACAAAATGTCCCCAAAAAGTTGACAATATCTGAAATCCTTGTCCTTGTGGGGACATGTCTTGGTCCCCATGAAGAAAACATCTTATAAATCATCCTAAGTGATGTTGTTTGAAAAGGTAAAAATGCAGAAAGTTTTCTGTAATGGTTAGGTTTAGGGTTCGGGGATAGAATATAAATCATTATGTCTATGGAAAGTCCACATAAAACATTAAAACACAACATGTGTGTATGTGTGTGTGTGTGTGGGCTCTGATTGGGCCTTTACCTTGTACGGCTCACCAAACAGATTAAATCCGGTGGAGAACAAGTCTTCATCCTGCTGTACTTCCTGTGTCCTCCGCTCCCACTCCTTCTTCTTCAGCGCCGAGCGGTCCTGCTCGTAATGACTGCGGGAAACGGGAGAGAAAGAACGATAGAGAGTAAGAGCGTGATTCGAGCTGGCATGCGAGAAATCGACGGCGAAAAAACCCTGCCTGTAAGAAATTCAAGGGAAGCCCTTATCTGTCTAATAGGCCCGAGCTGACACTAAGCAGATGAGGAGAGCGTGGCGGAGGAGATAAAGTAACTGGATTGGTGCTCGGATGCTTTGCAGGAACAGACAGGAGACTGCCAGGAAGAGGCAGCTCTGTTTGAAATGCTGGAAGAAGGGCTGGAGCCTCGGGGAGCGTTTATTTAGATTCGAAGGACCTCATATGGCAATCAGTGTGGGGGATTGTTACAGGAAATTCAAGCTTGTTTTAAACAAAGGCAGATGTCATACTGTGGAGTAAATGATTTCACAAATGAAAAAAAACAAAAAAAACAAGCATCTCCCTCTGAGGGACTCCGTCAGCCTCGTGTTTTTCTTTACATTCATTAAAATGAAGACTTCATCTGAGCAGTTTCTAGCACACCTCTCTCTCTCTCTCTCTCTATCTCTCACAGGCCTTGTTTGAGTTATTTAACGTCCAGATGACTTGCAGTTTAAGAAACTTCATGTATTAGCAATGGAAACAAACAGAAGAGTGCTAAGCTGAGAGAGTGTGATGGTAGCGGTGACTGGTTGGCCCTGAGGCCGGTGTTAAAGGCTGACAGTGTCTGATTAGGGCCTGTAGACTCGGTTCCTTCCATTATCATAATGTAGAATGGCCCCGAGTTAAGGCAGAACTCCCTCGGGAACAGACACGCTCCACAGCCGCTAGCTGTAGCATTAGCATCGGTCCCTGAGGAGAAACAACGGCGTGACAGAAATGGCGAATTTTCACTCAGTGGCCCCCTTGTTATGTTGTGACATATATGAGTATGTGTTAGAGCTTGCCTGTTCATTTGTTCTCTCACTCACTCACTGAAGGCTTTATGACACGCTTCAAAAGATATGTTATTCCTTTAAAAAATAAATTAGCAAGCTAACCATGTGCAATCAAATTTAGGGTGAAAGATCTAAAACGTTGGCCAAACGTTCTTGCTGTTACGTTGTTACTTGCTGTATATTTTAAGTGATCAAAAATAAATAAATAAATAAATCAATGAATAAATAAAATTAGAAGAACATTGGCCAAATAGTGAGTGATCGATATGTCAACATTATTTTTATTGTTGTTATTATTATTATTATTATTATTATTATTATTATTATTATCAAATAGATTCAATAAAATAAGAAACAATTTGGTCAAAATTGTTTCTTCCATTTTTGGTCAAACAAATTTTGTGATTATATATCCATATATATATATATATCCTATTGTGTAAGGTAGTTTGGTCACGGTTAACATTTCAAATAGGCTCCTCAAGGCTATGCAACAAAAAAAAAATGCTATTCAAACCCATGACTTTCTATTGACTATTATTTTGACTTTTTTTGCTGACAGAATCATTGCTTTCATCTAATGTCAACATTGCTAAAACCCAAGATACCTCAAACACATATTTCCTCAGCCCCTGCTAAGAGGACACTTCCCCAGAGCAACAGACAACGGTCCAGCTCTTGGAGGAGATGGATAGCAGAGCGAGCCGGAGAACTGGAGAACTGGAGATCTGGAACCGGTCCGTCTCCAGTCGTCCTGCGCACATCTCGCATTGCCTGACCAGTCCTACAGCATTTACTCCATCACAAAAATGATCCCAGAAGGCGGGAGATGTTAAAAAAAACGAGGCCTGGTCTAAGGGTGACAGGTGCTTCTTCTGAGGGGTCGAGGAAAAAAATAAGTGACAAAGAAAAGTGGGAATAAATACAGTGGCGAGAGATTGACGGTGCTTCCCAGGCCTTAATGACAGCAAGATGTCAGTTATCTTTATGTCAGCGCGCAGGGCACACCTGACACGGACACCTGACAGGACGATAAATCAAATTTACAGCTGTCAGTGGCAGAGCCTTGCAGACACTTGGGTCCCTTGACACGGCATTACTCTTCAAATGCAGAGCGCTGAGTTGGCCAGTCAGAGGTTGCTATAGACCATTAAGAAACTAAAGAAGAACGCTGAGGTGCAAATAACCCCTAGTTATGGCTTCTGCAGTGCAAGACAAGTTAACAGTGTGAAGACAATGTGATATACAGGCACATGTGTGAGCGTGTTGTCTCGCTATGAGACCTGCAGATATTACGGTATTAAGGTATTCCAGCCCGTTCTCATCCCAGGTGACGCTTTTGACATTTCGTCTAAATCCGACGCACATGGCATCCTTCAGCGTCAATATGAGACGCAGATCCCAAGGCGTCATAACCCTAACCCCACCCCACCCCAGACCTAAACCTACCCATAACAGTGCGTGTTATATTGACGCTAAAGGGTGCCATGTGCGTCGGATTTAGACGAAATGTCATATGGCGTCACCTATATGACTAGCCTGGTTAAAACCAGACCCTTCTCAGTTTGAAACTGAGTTAGGGTCTGGCAAAGCTCCATAGACAAATCATTTCCAAAGGGGCGTCACCAACTGACGTCCCTCAAATGCCTCTTTGCGCAATTGGATAGACCTAAAAACCAATCAGAGCGATGAAGGAGATGACGCATGCAGTGGGCTCTCGCTAAGACAGTCTATGGTATGGCTAAGACCCACCCATTCGTTTAGTATTGACGAACGGGGCTCGTTGTTATGGGAAGGAGGAGGCGGAAACCGGCGAACATTAACAAATACAAAGTCCCTCACGGTCGACTGCCGCCACACATAATAAAACAAAACATCAAATAAAATTCAGGCCTGTCCTCTCTCGATCTTCACTGTCGTCGCTCCTTGTTTTATGCTTCCGCTCCTCCGTGAGAGATCGAGACCGGCCTCACTCACGCCGTTCTCTCACGTCCCTCGGCTCGATCGTCCTGCTCGCCACACTGGTATATCAGACTTTTGCTGAATCCAGTCGGTAAGACAGCGGTAACATCTTTTTTAGACATGAAGGCTTTGAGTGTTGTTCTTGTTGTTGAAAGAAAAAAATTTAAATCGCTTAAAACAGACGCGATAGCTGATTCGAGTGATGTACGACGGCGGCATCCATCTTTGTAATGTATCTGCTTCAAAATCCCAGCGCTGTCGTCATCGTGTAAAGCCGCCCCAACGTTTCTGATTGGTGCCTCGATTTCTGCGGACTGGAAATGGGCTTGAATGAGCTCTTTGCCAGACTAACTTTCAGAGCAAATCTAAATTTGCCGGAAGTTGTCTGGGTTTTCCCAGGCTACTATATGACGCCAAAGGATGAGAATGCGTTGGGTATTCTTAAATCCTATAAAAAAAATACAAAATGTTTTATTGTTGCTGTCAAAGCTAACATCTGTACTTACTACACTTCAACATTTACATTCTCCAAATAATATTACTATTTTATAATACCAGAAAATGTGGAACAGCATCAGACACCTTTTCAGCGGAGTTGGTTCCAGAAGCTTTTTTTTTTTTGATTCCTCCCATAGGTATTTCAAAAAAAGTCTTTGTTAAAGCGCTATAAGCCATGAACCATGCAAGCCAACCAGAATCATAACATTACAAACTTTGATTTGAAGCAAAAAAAAAGAATTTGGAAATCAGATAAGAATACAAAGCTAAAAGACTGGGTACTTAATGGCTTTAGTGACAGAAAAGAACTATAATCCCATGAAGCATTGCACAAAATTACACACACACATATATATACAGTATATATGATTGGATACGTTAATAAAAAATATTTAATTATAAAATAAATGTTAACTGAAATAAAACAAGTTTGATATATATAATCTATCTATCTATCTATCTATCTATCTATATATAGATATACATATATATATATACAGTATATATATATATATATATATATATATATATATATATATATATATATATATATATATATATATATATACTATATCAAACTTGTTTTTATTTCAATTAACGATTATATATAAAGTTAATAAAAACTATAGAAATTCTATATAAAAAAAAAATAAATAAATAAAAACAACAAAATTGCTAAAACTTTATAAATGAAAAAAAAAAAAAAGTAGCTATAATAGTATCTCAATGATACTAAAATAACTCACAGCAAGTGCAAAGCAAACCCTGGCAAGCTCTCTAAACACTCGAGCATCGTGACACTGAGTCTCGCACTCATTCATCTCCTCTTTCATTATGTGTGTTTTCCTTGATTTTTGTACAGTTCATAATTTTCTCTTCCCATGTTTCTGACAAGGTGCTGCTGCCACCCTTCCTTCCTTCCTTCCTTCCTTCCTTCCTTCCTTCCTTCCTTCCTTCCCTCCTTCCTTCATTCCTTCCCTCCTTCCTTCGTTCCTTCCTTCCTTCCCTCTTTCCTTCCTCATCCTTCCTTCCCTCCTTCATTCATTCCTTCCCTCCTTCCTTCCTTCGTTCCTTCCCTCCTTCCTTTATTCCTTTATTCCTTCCTTCCTTCCTTCCTTCCTTCCTTCCTTCCTTCCTTCCTTCCTTCCCTCCTTCCTTCCTTCCTTCCTTCCTTCCTTCCTTCCTTCCTTCCTTCCTTCCTTCCTTCCTTCCTTCCTTCCTTCCTTCCTTCCTTCCTTCCTTCCTTCCTCTTTCCTCCCTCCTTCCTTCCTTCCTTCCTTCCTTCCTTCCTTCCACTGAGAAAACACCAGTAATATATTCAAACTCTACATGAACACACATCACCAAAATTTCTTCCGGCCATATATTCAGTCGTATCGCTGTGTTGACAACACGCTGAATGTTAAACAGCAGTGCCTGGGCGGTTTATTACAGTCATGTTGTTGGTGCATGATTATGTTCTGGAACATGTGGCATTGGCAGTTTTCTCCTTCCATTCTTCCCGTACTCCACCTCTCCTCTGCCTCTTCCTAACACCACTGCACGAGGGGAGGGGGAATGAACAGCGATATCCATGGAAAAGCCAATGAATTTAATCTTAGCTGAGCTTTGCTGCATTTGAAAGATAACCAAATAGAGCGCCTGCATGGCTCTCCCTCCTCTCCCCCCGGTGAAAAGCCTCCCATAGAGAAATAATGTAATAAACAGCCAACGAGTGCCACTGTTATTAGAACGAAGCACCCGCCACAACAGTGGGCCTGATTTCTGATTTAAAGCGGCAATTATTAATTTGAAGCACAGGCTAATTAAAACTACAGCTAAGCGTTTAGCCTCTTGTTACAATTATTTTGGAGGATTGTAATTATATGGAGCTGCTTATCTCACACATTAAGGCATTGACAGAAGAGGTGGAGATCTCCTCTCATTTATTCCTGATTTATCAACACTGGGATGAGATTGATGTGAGAAAGATAGCAGTCGTTCATCAGGAGGATGCTGGTTTGTCTGGAGGGACGATTTAGCCTGAGGGAAAACCCTGCTCAGACTGGGAATACTCCCCTTTTTCACCTTTTCTCCTTTCTTTTTCCTTCCCTGCTTTTTTAGTGACAGTTAACTATCACATGGATCTTGTGAATATTGTAAGGATACTGTAAACAAAACATACATTGCTTTACAATTAAATGAGTGATCAATGGACACGACCGGTAACACTTTACAATAAGGTTTCATTAGTTAACATTAGTTAATGCATTCACTAACATGAACTAACAATGAGCAATATATTTGTTACTGTATTTATTAATCTTTGTTAATGTTAGTTAATAAAAATACAGTTGTTCATCGTTTGTTAATGTTAGTTCACAGTGCATTAACTCTGTTATCAAATACAACTTTTGATTTTAATAACGTATTAGTAAATGTTGAAATTAACATTAACAAACATTAAGAATTGGTACATTACCATTCAAAAGTTTGTGGTCATTAAGATATAATATATATATATATATATATATATATATTCTTGAGTCTCTTATGCTCACCAAAGCTGCATTTATTTGATCAAAAAACAATAATGTGAAATATTATTGCAATTAAAAATAACTCTTTTCTATTCTACTATATTTTAAAATGTAATTTATCCCTGTGATCAAAGCTGAATTTTCATCATCATTACTCCAGTCTTCAGTGTCACATGATCCTTCAGCAATCAGTATAATATGATGATTTGCTGCTCAAGAAACATTTCTTATTATTATCAATGTTTAAAATGTAATAAAATTTTCTTAAAAAACGTGCTAAATTTTTTTCCAGGACTCTTTGATAAACAGAAAGCTGTTCATCAGTAGCCTACACTCAGAAACAGCATTTATTTGAAACAGAAATCTTTTTTTACATTATACATATCACTTTTGATCAATCTAATGCATCCTTGCTGAATAAAAGTATTCATTATATATATATATATATATATATATATATATATATATATATATATATATATATATATATATATATATATATATATATATATATATATATATAAAAAATCTTTCTGACCCCAAACTTATACAGTTTTATAAGTTATACACATTAAAATTACAAATTGAAATATAAAAGTTGTTTCGATTGAAATTTGACCTGGGTCTTTCTCTGCAGATGACATTGACACTGCCACATTGACATCCACGCTATTCTTGCTAAACTGCAGTGGTTTTTCAGGATTCTTTGATGAATGGAAAGCCATTCCATTCCATTCCAATGGAACACCATGTATTTGGCATTGAAACCTTTTCTAAAATTATAAATGTATTTACTGGCAATTTTGATCTATTTAATGCATCTTTGCTGAATAAAACTATTGAAGGCTATGAATGTTTTTTTTTTTTTATAGTACTAAAGCAAAAAAAGGTTACACTATATTTGAAGGTGTCAGTACTTAAATGTATAATTACACTGTAACACAGGGTCATAATAATTAGGATTGGAATGAGGGTTTGGTTTAGGGTTAGTGGCATGTAATTACGCACAATTTATAGTTATTACTATAGTAACTACATGTAACATTTAACAATGTGTAAAATAAAGTGTTGCCCATATAAACACCCATGATTTAGGAAACATGCTATAGTTCAAATACTCGTTTCCCCGAAAAGCAATGCTCCAGCCAGTCATTCTCCTTAAACATGTCTGTTCCATGTCGGAATGTCTGATTTGTGCCCGACCTAAAAAGCCTCAGCAATAAAAACTGATCAACTTACAGTGTAAAGCTTGTCGTTTTGACTCAGTCCTGACTCAGCCAACCCACGTGAGCGTCGAGTTTGAGGAAGATAGGGTTGGGGGAAACATCTTTTTCCAATTATTGAATGTGGACCGCAAGAACCCATTTCAACTGCTACAGCCATCAATGTATCTTTAACATAATGTATCTGTTAACCAGAAAGCCACTGTTGGTAAATAAATCCCAAAAGCTAAATGCAAGAAGCAAAATCTAGGCTATTTCAATACAGCAAACATAACCACCCCTCCGAAACACCCGAAAGACCAATTCAAAACGGCCCAAATATAGCATTCCTTCAGACTACCGGCCTGAGCTGCACAGCGAGCTCAGATGACCACACGGGCCAGAGACTGGTCTTCAGGATGGCAGCTGCTTGTAGGCGAGCAAAGGACTCTCAGATTAATGAGCACCCCTGACAGTAATTGCTAGGTGCCAGGTTATCAGCCTGGCCACTGACACCACTTCCCCCCAGGACTCTTTCCATTTCCTCAAGGAGGCCATTGTTTGCACTCATATTAGCAGCAGCTCAGCGGGACGGCTAAGACACTGGCCGCACAACGGAGGCTAAAACACACTTCACCTTTTCCAGTCCGCCACTGTCACTGGCTTTTGCAGCGCTCTTCCTTCAGGGCAGCGCTGAGACGTAATAAATGTGATTCTCGATGTCTAAAAGGCTGGAACCACCTCCTGCAATCCAGAGACACATACTGTGCCGAGACATAACTGCATAGTATTTATATACACTCTCAAAAATAACGGTTCTTTATTGGCATCGATGGGTCTATGATGAACCTTTAATATCCACGGAACCTTTCCATTCCACAAAAGGAGCTGTAAGGAGCTTTTTAACAGTCTAAGTTAAAAAGGGTCATTTAAAAAGTATTTGGAAACAGATTTATCACTAAAATATTAATAATGCAATATCTAAAAATAGAAATTATTGGAAAGGAGGAAATAATTTATTAAAATATATTAAATATGTATATCAATAAATATATTTAATTTGAAAATATCACTGCATTAAATATACATGTAAATAATAATAATAACAATAATATAATTTATATATTAATAATAATTATATAATAATAATATAAAATACAACTAATTTACTGTAATATATATATATATATATATTATAACACTAATATAAATTATTAATTATATACAATAATAATCACCATCATCACTATCATCAGATTTACAAAACCAATTAAAGCATAAATAAAGTAAAACTTCAGAAAAAAATATATACTGTACATATATACTGTATATATGTATGTGTAAGTGTGTGTGTGTGTGTGTGTGTGTGTGTGTGTGTGTATATATATATATACAGTAACAGTACACTGTACATATATACTGTGTGTGTGTGTGTATATATATATATATATATATATATATATATATATATATATATATATATTCTTATATACATTTACATGTACATTTAATTATATAAATGTATCAGTAAATAATAATAATAACAGTCACATTTTTAAATATATAAACACCATTCCATACAGCAAAGTATCACATACAATTGCATAAAACGGCCTTGCTTCAGATTCCCTCAAGTAAATGATGAAAGAATCCAAAAGTCTCAGCGATATATAATCAATACAACGTTTCATTGTTTTAATTGCCTCATTTGTTTAATTGCCTTTGTCACGCAGTCTTTTGCTTTTTCTAATTCGCTCCATCTTCTTCTTTTTTTTCCCCCCGTGCGCTTTCAACTCGCAATACAAGGGATCCGTGATTAACTGCGTCAACCAATTAGAAAGCATGTCTGGAGTCTGAAATGTCATGTCATGAATATTGCAGGAGGAGCTCCGGCACATTTCTAGAATTTTACCCAATTTAGCAAACAGACCTCGGCGTGCACTGCAACATCAAGTGCAGTGTCCACAAACACCAGCGGGGATTTCACCACAGACACACAGCTAACCCCTGCGCCAAACAAATGTCAATTTTCCATGTCATCAAACTGTAAAAACTGATCTGAGCGCAGTAATAGTCAGAGACGCTGAGCGCATTCAGCAGACTGCATAATCGAGAGAGGAAATTATGGCAGCTGCACGTCGATTATCCCTTAATGGGCACCGACTTCAAATTAATGTCTTCTTCATGTTCCATATTTCACATTCATATTGAGAGGAATTTACCACAATTACGGTGTAATTGCAGATCTGCGGCTGAAGTTAACAGCGTGCAGGGTGCGTTTAAAAACCTAAATCTAATCTTAGTCTATTTTGAGTTGCTCTCGAGTTGAAATCTGAATGCTGAGATTGGCCTTCTATGTGGTTTCACGACAAATGCATCAGGGAGCACGTGAAAACAACATGCTGTGTCGGAGAAACATGAGGAAAATAATGCGTTAACAAACAAATTTCCTTTATGAAACATGCATGTTATCTCTGGCTTTTAAGCTCGGTTGTCAGATGGATCATCGTTTTCGAGACGCGTCAAGCACTTTTAACCCATGGCCTGTAGTTATGCAGAGGAAGCTCTTGGCTTGAAGAACAGAATGAGAGATGGAGAAGCTGATGAAGTGAAAGACAGAAGAGCTCGACAGGCCAGTGGAAAGATGGGGGCATGTTCATCTGACATCTGTCTGATAACACTAAACACAAAAAGAGATTCGACACTTCTTAGAAAACCCGTCAAGAAATGCCTGGGTCATATTTCATAAAAAGATAGAGAGATATAAGGTTTTGTTCATGAAAAAATAAGGATAATATTATTATTTAAAAAATAATACGATTTTTTTTTCAATAACAATAATTAATTATATATACATATATATATATATAAATGTGTATATATAATTAATTATTGTTATTGAAAAAAAATCTTAAAAACATCTTAATCTTTAGGTGAGTATAATACACTCACCTAAAGGATTATTAGGAACACCATACTAATACTGTGTTTGACCCCCTTTCGCCTTCAGAACTGCCTTAATTCTACGTGGCATTGATTCAACAAGGTGCTGAAAGCATTCTTTAGAAATGTTGGCCCATATTGATAGGATAGCATCTTGCAGTTGATGGAGATTTGTGGGATGCACATCCAGGGCACGAAGCTCCCGTTCCACCACATCCCAAAGATGCTCTATTGGGTTGAGATCTGGTGACACTTTGGGGGCCATTTTAGTACAGTGAACTCCTTGTCATGTTCAAGAAACCAATTTGAAATGAATCGAGCTTTGTGACATGGTGCATTATCCTGCTGGAAGTAGCCATCAGAGGATGGGTACATGGTGGCCATAAAGGGATGGACATGGTCAGAAACAATGCTCAGGTAGGCCGTGGCATTTAAACAATGCCCAATTGGCACTAAGGGGCCTAAAGTGTGCCAAGAAAACATCCCCCACACCATTACACCACCACCACCAGCCTGCACAGTGGTAGCAAGGCATGATGGATCCATGTTCTCATTCTGTTTACGCCAAATTCTGACTCTACCATCTGAATGTCTCAACAGAAATCGAGACTCATCAGACCAGGCAACATTTTTCCAGTCTTTTTCCTATTTATAGTGGAGATGAGTGGTACCCGATGGGGTCTTCTGCTGTTGTACCCTATCCGCCTCAAGGTTGTGCGTGTTGTGGCTTCACAAATGCTTTGCTGCATACCTCGGTTGTAACGAGTGGTTATTTCAGTCAAAGTTGCTCTTCTATCAGCTTGAATCAGTCGGCCCATTCTCCTCTGACCTCTAGCATCAACAAGGCATTTTCGCCCACAGGACTGCCGCATACTGGATGTTTTTCCCTTTTCAAACCATTCTTTGTAAACCCTAGAAATGGCTGTGCGTGAAAATCCCAGTAACTGAGCAGATTGTGAAATACTCAGACCGGCCCATCTGGCACCAACAACCATGCCACACTCAAAATTGCTTAAATCACCTTTCTTTCCCATTCTGACATTCAGTTTGGAGTTCAGGAGATTGTCTTGACCAGGACCACACTAGGGATGGGCATTTGATTACATTTTCTTAGTCGATCGTCGGGAGAATTAACGATCGACTATCGATTAATCATTAATATTTTTATATTCAAATGTATTATTTATTTAACTTTTTATCAATTTAAAATGCAATGAAAATACTAAAATGCAGCGTGTTTTTCCTCGATTAGATCTTTATTACAAGATGATCAACTTGTGGCAGTTAAACTGGACGTTCGGTAATACAGTATGCGCTGCGGTGCTCTAACGCAGCGGAACCTGCAGCTGCGAGTTGGCGTTCTTAAACAGAGACCCTCGTTTGTTCCAAAATAATAAATAATAAAAAAAATCATGTTAAACAATAACTTAACCAAAAACATAATAATACTTAGATCTGACAGGTTTTGTCAAAATGTAACAAAACTATCCAAGGCACGGAGTCGAGAAAGGGTGAGAGAGATTAGCCTACCTAATAATCAATTAGACTTGGCTACTTAACAAAGCCTCATAAAAAATAACTTGCATACAACTTCTACACCAGTCTACTGATTTTTGTTGAGAAAGATAAGCATGTTGATGACATGATCTGGGGTCAGACACGACCGCAACCTGGTGACCGTCAAGCCTTGTTTACACTTTCGCCTGGCTCTTCAGCGCGAGTCTCCGCAGACTGCGCGCGCACCTCACCAAACGGACGAGGCGTTTATACTCAACGCGCTCGCCTGTGAAACACCGAATACCGCATTTTTGCCGCGCTCACCTTCGCGCTCGTGCGGACGCGTCGAGTGTAAACAAGGCTTCAGTCCAGCCGCTGAAAACACCGCTCTGATGAGGGGACTGACGTTGCCGGGATGCACAGGTATGATCCGCGCTAACATGACCAGCCCGGGGAACACGTTCACTTTCCACTCACACTACGCAACGCAGCAGCATTAGTTTAATGAGAATCGATAACAAATTAACGTGATCGACGAAATTCTTAATGATCAATAATCGATCGTCGATTAATCATGCCCATCCCTAGACCACACCCCTAAATGCATTGAAGCAACTGCCATGTGATTGGTTGATTAGATAATTGCATTAATGAGAAATTGAACAGGTGTTCCTAATAATCCTTTAGGTGAGTGTATATATATATATATATATATATATATATATATTATGCCAATTAGAATTACAGTAATGAGACAAAAACTATATTTTTTATTTTAAATATAATATTTATATATTTATAAATATAGATATAATGGTCTAGTTATTGTAATACAAATTAAAATGTCTTAAAATGCCTTATATATGTGTGTGTGTGTGTGTGTGTGTGCGTCTGTCTATCTATATGCCAATTTATCTTTGCATTACAGTAATGAGACAACATTTATATATACAGTATATATATATATATATATACACTCACCGGCCACTTTATTAGGTACCCCATGCTAGTAACGGGTTGGACCCCCTTTTGCCTTCAGAACTGTCTCAATTCTTCGTGGCATAGATTCAACAAGGTGCTGGAAGCATTCCTCAGGGAGTTTGGTCCATATTGACATGATGGCATCACACAGTTGCCGCAGATTTGTCGGCTGCACATCCATGATGCGAATCTCCCGTTCCACCACATCCCAAAGATGCTCTATTGGATTGAGATCTGGTGACTGTGGAGGCCATTTGAGTACAGCGAACTCATTGTCATGTTCAAGAAACCAGTCTGAGATGATTCCAGCTTTATGACATGGTGCATTATCCTGCTGAAAGTAGCCATCAGAAGTTGGGTACATTGTGGTCATAAAGGGATGGACATGGTCAGCAACAATACTCAGGTAGGCTGTGGCGTTGCAACGATGCTCAATTGGTACCAAGGGGCCCAAAGAGTGCCAAGAAATATTCCCCACACCATGACACCACCACCACCAGCCTGAACCGTTGATACAAGGCAGGATGGATCCATGCTTTCATGTTGTAGACGCCAAATTCTGACCCTACCATCCGAATGTCGCAGCAGGAATCGAGACTCATCAGACCAGGCAACGTTTTTCCAATCTTCTATTGTCCAATTTCGATGAGCTTGTGCAAATTGTAGCCTCAGTTTCCTGTTCTTAGCTGAAAGGAGTGGCACCCGGTGTGGTCTTCTGCTGCTGTAGCCCATCTGCCTCAAAGTTCGACGTACTGTGCGTTCAGAGATGCTCTTCTGCCCACCTTGGTTGTAACGGGTGGTTATTTGAGTCACTGTTGCCCTTCTATCAGCTCGAACCAGTCTGGCCATTCTCCTCTGACCTCTGGCATCAACAAGGCATTTCCGCCCACAGAACTGCCGCTCACTGGATGTTTTTTCTTTTTCGGACCATTCTCTGTAAACCCTAGAGATGGTTGTGCGTGAAAATCCCAGTAGATTAGCAGTTTCTGAAATACTCAGACCAGCCCTTCTGGCACCAACAATCATGCCACGTTCAAAGTCACTCAAATCACCTTTCTTCCCCATACTGATGCTCGGTTTGAACTGCAGGAGATTGTCTTGACCATGTCTACATGCCTAAATGCACTGAGTTGCCGCCATGTGATTGGCTGCTTAGAAATTAAGTGTTAAGGAGCAGTTGGACAGGTGTACCTAATAAAGTGGCCGGTGAGTGTATATATATATATATATATGTAACAATGTATTAATAAATGTGAAATGTGAAGTATTATTGCCATTTAAAAAAAAAACTGTTTTCTGTTTTGATATATTTTAAAATGTAATGTATGGCAAAGCTGAATTTTCAGCATCATTACTCCAGCCTTCAGTCTCACATGATCCTTCAGAAATTATATACAATTATAATAATAATAATAACATATGCATATTGTGATTGTGACAAATTGAAATTTGAATTGGAATCATATAGGTAGAACTGTAGCAGTCAGCATTCTAGATTTCTGGATTTCGGTTATCCGTTTGAAGTGTCTTTCTTTGTCTGACCGAGCCAAAACTCTTTTTTTTTTTAATTTATGATTCATATTATATTGATACAGCTGAAATGGGTTACAAAAACAACCTGTGAAAACTAGCGGGCTCAAACACAGCTATAAGATTCATAGGCATCAAAGATGAAAACGTGAACACAGACAGAACAGTTTTTTTCGAAATCTTTACGCTTTAATTTTCCATTCCTTTGAACTGGTTTCGGCATCCGTTAATCAGTTCTGAACATTCTCCTCAGAGGCTGTGTGTTTCTCAGACACAAAAACAGCTAAACACCAAACAACAACTTCCAATCATCGACCGGCAGCCTGACGCCGCTTTCTGTCCGAAAGCTGTTAATTGCTGCATAATTTCAAAGCGAATCTCTGTGAAGAGATCTCAGGGTCCAATAGCTTGTCTTTAATCATGCTCTGTTCAACTCTGCATGGCAATGAATTTGTCACTGATAGACTGCAAATTACATTGACTGCACTGGAGACGTAATTACTTTCAATGTTTCCAATGAGAAACACTGTGGTTTAACAGGAGTGTGGCTATCTATCGGTGTGGGTGAGACTCACAACTGCCAAGAATTTAAATCAAAAGAACATTTATATATACTGTTCAAAAATCGAAAGAAGAACTTAAGAACTTAAACTGATCAAATGCGACAGTAAAAACATTTATAAAGTTTATACAATTTCTGTTCATCACGGTTTCCACCAAAATATGAAGCAGCACAACTGTTTTCAACATTCATAATAATGATCAAATCAGCATATTAGAAGGATTTCTGAAGGATCATGTGACACTGAAGACTGGAGTGATGATGCTAAAAATTCAGCTTTGCATCGCAGGAATAAGTAAAGAGACTCAAGAATATATAGATTTTAAAAAATCTCAATAACCCCAAACTTTTTTAGTATAAACAACTTTATACTAAATGTTTTCAGAAAGAGAGCAATCACAATTAAAAACATTTGTTAATTTACTGTATGCTCTGTTTAATTTACTTTTTCATTTTTATCATTATATTTTCATCATTAGGTTCTGAAGGATCATGTGACACTGAAGACTAGAGTATTGTTGGAAATTTAGCGTTGCATCACAGGAATAAATTACATTTTAAAAATATATTCAAGTAGAAAACAGTTATTTTAAATTGCAATAATATTTCACAATTTTACAAATTGTACTATATTTTAGATCAAATAAATGCAGCCTTGGTGGTGAGTATAAGGGGGCTTTCACACTAGCACTTTTGGTGCGCACCCGGGATCAAATGACATCAGAGTTTGGTACGTTTGGATTATGTGAACACTGTCTTCCGAACTCGGGTGCGTACTCGAGTCCGATTAAAAAGGCGGTCTGGGGTACGGTTCATGTGAACTCGGGTACGGTTCGCTGCTGATATGAACGCAATCGAACCAAACCTCGGAAGTGAACCGCTATTGATGACGTATAATGTGGTAAAATATTTGATAAACGTTAGCTCTTTCGTTCGTTCATGCGTGTGTGTGTGTTTACACTTGATGAAAAGCGGGATTGACGCACTGCAAGCAGAGAGAGAGTTTCGGAATCTTCGGCGGACAGCCTGCTGTCTCGTTTTCAGAATTTTTGCGGCAGACAGACGCGTGTGTTTCTGTATGTCTTTGTTGAAAACAAAACCAAAGGTTAAAAAAAGAAGAACAAATTTAATGTCAATCGAGCGAATCTATCCATGTGCGCGTCTTTTCAGTCGCGGTTACCAAGCAACACCATTACGTCAGCTGCAGCCTGATGACGCAAGCGTACCGCGGTTCGGATAGAAATATTATAATGTGAACACAGTCCATCGGGGGCAGGGGGAGGGGGGAGCAATCGAACTCGGGTTCGGAACAGGCAATCGAGCCAAGTGTGAAAACGCCCTAAGGGTATATTCACACGTGCCTTGTTTGGTTAGATTGAATCGAACTCTAGTTCGTTTCCCCCCTTGGTGCGGACCTTTTGGGCAGGTGTGAATACAGCAATCGAACTCGGGTGCGGATCAAACAACCGAACCGAGACCCAGCTGAAGAGGTGGTCTCGGTACGGTTCCAAACGAACTCTGGTACGGTTTGTTTACGGTGTGAACATGAACCGACCCAATTGCAAGAAAGCACTGTGCGAGTTGCCTTATCCGACATCCCAAGTCTCCTGGAAGTTCCGGGAATCTCCCGAATATTGACAGTAGCACCTCATTGCAGTACACAAGATCCAGGGGGCGGAGTCGGATCCAGATCAGGGGGTGGAGTTGGGTAGGTTTAGGGGTGGGTTTAGGGATCAGGGGGTGGAGTTGGGTAGGTTTAGGGGTGGGTTTAGGGATCAGGGGGTGGAGCTGGGTAGGTTTAGGAATATGTAAGGTGGGAGGAGTTGGATCTGGATCCGACTCCTCCCCGTGGATTTCATGTTCTGCAGTGAGGACCATCTCCATATTGATAGCGTCTCCCTGAATTAGTTCAAATCTCCCGGATTCTGGAGCGCGTATGCGAGACAGAACATACTGCGCGCACGGCAGCCTCACGAAAGCTAGTCGCACATCGTCGTCTTCTCAAAATCCGAATTACAACATCGTATAGATGACATTGTATCATATGATACTCATTAGTTTCTTCATATTGCGTTTGTACAGAATAACACAAAATTAGTAAAAGAACAAATATTGCAGTACGAAATATCTCCATGCTGAGCCTTTTTTGCACGTCCATGGACGACCTTAGCACACGTGTGTTTTTGTTTACAAATTTTGGTTCACTTGCAAAAAGAGCAGTGTGAAAGCGAACCGTACCAAAAAAAAAAACAAACATTTTATTTGGTCCGGACCAAAGCAAGTGAACTATCGGACTTTCCTGGTGTGAATACACCCGAGACTTCTGAACAGGAGTGTAATGTGAAAAATAATGATAAAATAATGAGATTTTTTTTTTTTGGAGTTAAAAATAACCTGGAGACTCATGTAGAAGTGTTTAAAACGGATGATTCTAAAGCTTGATGCAAACGGCTTCAGTCCGAGTTCCTGTGCTGTGAGCAGATACAAAATCTGCGGTGGTACGTCCACCTGTTGGAGGCGTGGCTAATTACACGTTACCCTGAAGTGGCGGGACATGAAACGTGACAGGAACTGAGCTTAGGTAATTAACCGTTTCATCGCCCTGCTTTTATAGATTTCACATTTGCCAGAATAATTGGTGTATAGTTCCATACGGTCTCCCTCTCTTTCTCTCACACACACACACACACACACACACACACACACACACACACACACACACACACACACACACACACACACACACACACACACACACACACACACACACACACACACACACACACACACACACCTCTCCTTTCAGAAAATAATACTTATTCTAGGATCTTATATGTCATCTCTTGGCTAAGGTCCTGGTATCTGTGTTCCATATGTCACGTACAAGCTCAAATGTTTTTCTGGCAGCGTTCTCAAGATGAAATGTATGTTGTCTCTCTGGTGGGTGGAGGTTTTCACCTCCGTTTTTGCTGAGACGGACGTTGGCGTCCCCACATGTAAATAAACACGTCTGTCAGAGCTGCTGAAAACAAATGTGGTTTTAGTCACGTCTAGACAACCGCAATGACTTCATAAGCCATATTCTTCCACACGTGTCTAGTCGAGTTTGAGTTGCTCCAGCAGAGGAGTCATACAATACTTTTCATCTGTTTGTGTTGTTCACTACTGCTAAAGTTGTATCACTTGATGATACAAAGAAATGAAAAAAGAAAAAAGAAAAAAGAAAGAAAAAAACGGTTGATGGTTATATAGAGCTACAATCAGCAGACACACTTCTGGCTCAGTTCATTACTGCAATTATTTGTATTTATGATAGTCTTTACTGGGAATGTCATATATATATTATGGGAGGGGGACAAACAGGAAATAATTATATGTAAATATGAAAATATATATACAAATCTGAATATATAATTATAAGCCTGAATATATATATATATATATATATATATATATATATATATATACTATATATATATATATATACTATATATATATATAAATCCTGAATTTATAGTTATAGTTCTGAATAGTTATAACTCTGAATATATAGTTATAACTCTGAATATATCAATGTAAATCATGAACATATAGTTATAACTCTGAATATATAAATGTAAATCTGAATATATAGTCATAACTCTGAATATATATATGTAAATCTGAATAGTTATAACTCTGAATATATCAATGTAAATCATGAACATATAGTTATAACTCTGAATATATAAAATGTAAATCATGAACATATAGTTATAACTCTGAATATATAAATGTAAATCTGAATAGTTATAACTCTGAATATAGTTAAAAAGTCGTGCAAATGTTCAGAAAAATATCACTCTTGCTTGTTTGATAACTCATATCATAGACTTATGTTCTAAATATAAAGAGCAGGAACTTTTTTCACCCATTTTGATGACATTTCAGTGAGATGGGAGATAGCGCTCAAAACCCTTCAGACCACATAATTAAGTGGAAAAATAATATATATATACACACACGATTAACAATTGCAAATATATAGTCCACAAAAATAATCAAATTCATCGGATTTGTATGTAAGACACAAAGAAAAGGAAAGTTCAATCTGGATGTGTAGACAGAAACGGAGAGAATGAGGTAGTAGGAGAGAGAGAGAGAGAGAGAGAGTGAGTGAGAGAGAGGGACAGTCGTAGGTTAAGAAAGACGAGTGTCTTTGATCTCTGATTCCAGCACACAGAGCACGGAAATGAAACCCCAGGCCCTTCCATCCCCATTTCTGTTACGTGGGCAAAAATAAAGCAAGCACAAATTTCAAATTAACTTCAAAAATAATGAACTTCTGGGACCCTCGCAATTCACACGAGTGAAGAATGTCCCTGATTGCTTGCAGTTGCAGGAATCCTTACATTGCCTCAAATTTCATTTCATCACATTGTTGATGTAATTATTTGATGTAGGCTAGACATGGTAAAATAATAATTGCAAAAAAAAAGAAGTATTTGATGTGGGCCAGATGTCACGGAGCGCGCGGCTGTCACTGAGCGCGCGCCTCCGCCTCTCGCCGGTCTCACACGCTCCCTGTCACCTGAGTTCTAGAACTGCAATTCCCATCTTTCCCCTCTGCTATCATTGGGTTCCATCCCTGCCTGGTTTCCCCTGTTAGTCTCATCACCTCCACCTGTTCATCTTCACCGACCCTTTATCTGGACTGCTTAGTTCTATGTTCATTGCGAAGTCTTAGTTTTGCCACGCTGCCTGTTGCTACATGTTCCTTTGATGTTTCATGTCAGTGATTCCTTGTTTCATCATCTGTCTTAATAAAGTGCTGCAGATGGATCCGACTGCCTCCTCTCCTTCATTACACCAGACATAGTTTGAAGTAGAATTTAAATAGAAAAATACCATAATCAATTAACTAAAGTGTGCATCATTTAGATGATTTTTTCAAATTTATTTTAATATATTATGTGCAAATTTAGATCCTTAAAGAAAGTCATCTATGGCATTACACTACACTTCAATCAAGACAACTCTCGGAATAGTTTTAGGATGTTACTGAATATGTCAATTTTAATGAATTTGTTCTTGGCGGACTAGATCTGCTGCACTGCTGCTGCTGCTGAGCAAGTATGAACTTGCTACCGCTAATAGATACACAGACACGCAGCTGTGAGCATGTAATATATGCTGCAGCTTCATAAATAGACATAAATACAGTAGCAGATCTAGGCAGGTGGAGCTGGGGGAGGTGGAGGAGTTCAGAGGAACTCTGATAGTTCACTGCAGGACTAGCTTACAGCAAACCCTAAACCAGACTGTTTAAATGTTGAGCAAGCAACCCCATTGGCTGCAGGATCAGCAGAAGCCAATCAGATTGTGACATGTGATGATGTGATTGCTTGCAGATTGCATGCAAAGGACCTGGCAAATTGCGTCCTCTAACTATATACAGTATATATGTGTGATAACAAACTGAGTTCAAAAATAAATACATTTCTATATGCATGAACCACTTCTGAGTAACTAACACGTTTCGATCGGTTCACATGGTAATGTGGCACCTGTGGGTTGCAGCCTAATCTGTGAATTCTGGGGTGTGAAAATTGTATTCCTTTCTCCTCACACTCAACCTGCTAATATCAGATGATGCTAAATGAGGATTTACAGGTATATATGGAAATAGCATCAGTAAACAGCAACAGAAAAGAGATAAATAATACAGAAACAAAGCGAAAATGAAGAATGGCCAATAAAAGTCCAGAAGCCGGAGGTGGTACAGTATATATAGTTCAGTTACTGCAAGCATCACAACTCCAGAAATTATACAAAATGTCTTCATCTGACAGACAGAAACAAGAAAATACCGGCACAATCTCATCAATCAATCCAGCTATCAGTGAGATCATAGAAAAACAGTAGCAGTCAAAAGCATTTTAGCAAGCCTTCCTCTCATTTAGTTTAATGATGTTCAATCCATAGCAGTGGCTCAGACTCATGGAAATCCCAACCGGTAAAACAGGAAAAAGACTCATTACCGATATATTACTGTCCAATTAATTTGATATTGATTACACATAAACTGTGAGACAGTAGAAATGTGTCAACCAATGGAGGACTGCTTCAAAATGAAGACTGTAGCCTATTTTATAATATTACTTGATATACAGTATATATATATATACATATTTTGAGAGGTATTTTATCTTCTTTCATTATTTTCTCTTTGTCTTTGCAACTTAATAAACACAAACTGACAGATAATATATGAGAAATGTTTGAGATGGGCATATTTCCCACCAAAAATAATAAGGTTTTGGACACACCATCCAGCATTAATTATGTTGTTGTTGCCTAATCTAAGACATAGTCATTCACAGACTAATTAACTAGCATTTTTTGGCATTCATTTCATCCAAATACTGAAATAGGTTTACCGTCTTAAAACACCAAACATGAAACTGTTGCCAAAATGATCTTTTACATAAAAAGAAACTAAGTTGAATCCCCAGCAAGATTTTAAACTTCCTCTGTGCGTATGTTGTATCACATTCTCACGAAACTCATCCCCATTCCCTGTTCCCGTGAAATGCAACATTTCCCAGGCCGAATGCGTGAGAGAGCGTTTACATGAAGAGGGAGAGCTGGGTAATCAGTGCCTTTGAAGAGAAGATAGCACTGAGGTTTCCGAGGGCAGCGTGCCAGCCGTTCTCTCGCTCCCTCTCTCTCCCCATGTCCTCTACAGAGACGTCCCCCTAGAGGGGCCGAGCACCGCAGGAGGATCACACATCAGCAGGGGCCCCCGCCTCTCTCTTATTAGTCTCCAGTCTACCGTCCCTTCACATAAATATGCCAAGAAGCTCCATCCATGTTTCACTCCTGGTGTCAGTGTGACGCCAGCCATGAGCAGAATCACACGGATTACAACATATCCATGGCAAGACCCGCACCGAGCGCTTCCACCAATGATGAGATCAAATGAGGCATGTTTATTTATTACATTAGCATTAATGGACTTCAAAAGCCACAATAATGAGGGGCGCTTTAACCCGTATTTACTTTGGGAAGAGAGATTCTTGTATTCTAATCAAAATTCGCCCGCACTCTCGTACACAAGTGTTATTGTGAAGTGACTGTTGGATTAGGCTAGAATTACACTCTAATATGCCAAATACAACACAATTACTGAAATGAGGAAAAATTATTGCAAGATCAGTGGAAATACTTCTAATGACAGCGGGACCGTATCGACCCTGATTGAGGGACACAGAGGCCTGGAAATGGACATGTTTTTATTTACAACTACAAAAAATACATCTTTTAAAATATACTGCAAATACGTGGGTGTGAATGTGGGTATGTTTCATTAACGAAGCAACATTTCAAGCAAAAAATAAAAATGTTGTCAAAGACTACGTCTGGATGGGATTCAGAGTGATTCAGAAAATTCAGAAAAAAATAGATTGAGTAAATCGAGTCCATCAACACCCCCAAAGCTTCAGAGTCCAATACCTTGTCCTGGGTCGACATTTAATTCATGAATGTTAGGTAGTTTGATTTATATGCTGTTTAATGTTGATGTTCGCGTTATTAACATTTGAATCTCATGATACTGCTTGTATCTGCTTCTTCTTCACATGTCTTCTGATCTGAAGACTCTGTACTCTTTCATAATGCCTAAAAGCACCTCCTACCGGATAACAGTGAAAACACGGAAAGCCGGAAAATCCTGTCAATGGCGGGGAAGCGTGGTCTTATAAATGACGGAGATTTTCGTCAATGGCGGGGAAAGAGTTAAAGTCCCCCTGTAGTCAATCATTGTATCCCTTAAAACTCATCTTTGATCACCTAAATAACACATTTAAGCTTTTTTTTCCTAGAAAAAATTCTTCATGCCTTAAAATAGCTCGAATGTAACTCTACACCATTCCTTCTTTTAGTATACATGGTTCTATGGATATGCAAATTAGCCCCGCCTCCACTCAAAGATCCACTGGTTGACAATCACGCGTTGACCTGATTGGTTACAAGGTAGTTTGTGACGTCAGAAACACCAGAGATTTCAAACCGTGTTTTTGAGACTGTCTTTGGTTCACTGCAGTTTTAAGAAGAAAATACTCAGCAATGGTGTTGACTTATGAATCTGCACATGGTTTGTCTTAAATTAAAAACTTAATTTTCACCACAGGCCAGGGGGACTTTCCCACAGTTTTTCTTTTGTCTATCTTTTGCATACCAAATGAACAATTAATTAGGTATTAATATGTATATTATATATAATTGGGTATTATTAATAAATATTTAAGAGAGTGCACAAGCATAAATTCCTCTAGAAATATATTTGACAGTGGATGTGGCGCAATTCAATTTAAATCAATGTATTTTCTTGATAAAGAGACAACAAAGGTCTTTTCTTATTTCCGAAATCTGAATTTATCTAGATAAATGCTCACGAAACAAGGTCATTAAAGATCAATGCAGCCCAGCAGCACTTACCCCCGGCTGTGTTTGAGAACACTTCCAATGTCTTTCAACAGACGGACGGCCAATTGAGATTTTCAGTAAACTTGTTTACACCGTTTACATGAGAGCTGCAAGGCCTTCGAGTGAGGTGAGACTGTTGAACGGGCTGTGAAGCACATGACATTTATTTTGGGAGGACAAACGTGTCTAAGAACACAAAGAATTGTTTTAATGAGAAGAAACTCAGAGTAGACGCTCTAAATGAGTCTATAAAAGTTGAGCTGTCGGCCTCAATCAATGAGTTTAAGATGACATTGGACAAATGCTTCCTCCCTGGCATGCATTCAGTCGCAAACCCCAAAGTCCCACTCTACACTGGATTGAAGCAGAATATGTAATTGGCACTCAATTCAAAGTGAGATTTTTAGCCCTCCCCCCCCCCAAAAAAAGCAAGCAGATATAAATAAAACTGTTTTAAGTAGGTTTTAAATGAGTTGTTTTGGCATAAAATGTTTTGACAGAAAAATATTCAAAGGCTAAAACACAATCCAGCTCATTGTTCATGCTAAAACTGACAACTTGATGTCAAAATGTGCCCCGACTTGTGTTTTTAAGCGGTAATACCATCAGATTACAGTGTTTAGGGTGCAGCCGCAGTTTTTTCCACCTGTCGAAGCGTTTCCTCCGCTGCACTGACCTGCCTGGCCACAATTAAAACCATGTGGGTTGGCAATAAATAACCTCTTATTATATTCTGAAAAAATCCCAGCACAAAGAATATATCATGTTTGACTAGGGCACTGGTGTTCTCTGAAGCGACCGGAATGCATTTGATCCTGAAACCTCTGCCAGAACAAATGGTAAAATCCTCAACTCCACTCTCACGCACAATCCTGTCCTTCGAGCCATCAAGCCTGCTGTTGAATTTTCAAACAGACAGATTTCGATAGGCAGAAAATGGCATTCGCTCGTGGCTTACCAATGGTATGCAATGCGGTACTTTTGCTTCACTGAGACAATAAAAAACCTAAAAAGAATATATTTGAATGTAAAAAGAGATCCTTTATACTTGAAGGAATGACAAATACAGTTTTGTTTCCTTAAGCACTTAAGTCTGTCTTAATAAAAAGGAATTAGCTTTTAATTAAAGGATTGGGGTTTATCTCACGTTAATTAACTGATTTAAGGAGACATCTTGAATAAAGACAAGTCCAGGACTTTGAAATCTCAAGTCAGATCTGTATAATCACAAACGCTACTTCACAAGGGTTTGATTCTTTGAGATGGGGGACAAAATGTTCGTATTCTCAGAGGGCAAAGAGGCAGGCTGTGGGTTTGAATAGCTAATTCGAGCAAGTGGCATGATAGAGGGAGAGGCTGATGGAAGCACTTCAGTCAGTGTGAAATAACCAGGTTCCTAAACATGTCCGGAAAGGTGCAGTGACCCTGAATACCCACAAATGGGTCAATTCTAATTCGACTGGACTAAGCTAATATGCGGACTACTCCCTTGGGAAGGGTGTTAAACCCCTATCTAATATGTCAAACACTTTAAGCCCTCTCACGCAGATGTATTACAGTCTACTCTCTCTATCTCTCTCTATCTAGCATAATTATAAAATAAATCCAAAATGGCTATATCGATTTAACAACAAATCCTTGCAAATATATATATGTGTGTGTGTGTGTGTTGTCCTAAGACAAGAACGGTATTGTTCAAAATTCATGTATACTGTAACTTTGATGCAAGGTTTTGATCCACTTCAAATGTTGACTACTGTATATTTAACACTTCTGTGAGCAAGTAAGACATGCTGCTGCTGTACAGTATAGCATACATGAATTACCCACAGCAGATCTATACAGGTGGAGCTGGGGAAGGTGGAGGGTTTCTGAAAGTGTGATGCAAACCGCTACAACATATGTTGACCAAGTATTTGAAGGTTGAGCAGTTAGCTCATTGGCTACAGACAGATAGACATCAAGATAACTCAAGTTAACTTTTAAAAATGCACAGGACCATTTCTCTAGCCGGTTTTGAAACCAAGAATGCGTCTTATGTAAACACCCCTAAACACATATCCGATTGGGTTCAGTTGAACACAAAACCAGCATAATTCTACAGAGATTTCTTAACAATTAGTCAAATCGAGTGCAGCATTAGTTCAGACAGGCCACGTAGGCATAGGCCACGATCAGCTGACATGGTCAGCTGTCAAATCGCTCCAACCACTACCATTCTCTTATCAGACCGGGAGGATACGTGGCACTACTGCACATATGCTTAAACTGCTCGCAACACTCCCGCCCTCCCACTATAAGTATCAAGCTTACTTCCGTGCACTTTCTGGCTGTTGTCTTCTTTGTTTCAGATTACCAAGGCTTCCAAGTCCTAGCGTCACGGACATCATCGCCGAGAAACACTCATCCTCATCTCCAAGCTACAGTATAGACGTTCCATATTCACTGCTACGTCACGTTCACTGTTAAAACTGTTGCTAAAGACATTACTAAACTGTCTTAAATCTATATATCACTCAAGCTGATGGTTCTATGGGGGGGTTAATGCTAAAGCTCTTTATGTCATTAATTATGGAGCAAGAACCCCTATAAGGAACCATACCGCCAAAGATAAATTGTGTTCAATAAACTCAAGTAACTTGCCAAAGTGGTCTCGTCTGAACTAGTCAGTCAGGTGACCAAACAGCTTAAAAAAAGAGAAAAATGACAAAGCTGCCAGGACGGAAGAAAAAACTTGAGTATAGAGGCATATGCAAGGCAAGAGGGAAAAGGGGAGATGATTGGCGAAGGATTATTGGATCAGATAGGCCGTGTCAACAGATAGTCCCAGAGAGTGGCTCTGATAAAGCTTCACTCCTCTCGGGCCAGCAGCACTTAAAGGTCACGGTTCTGTGGTAAGTTACAGCTACAGACCCTGGTTCTGCCTGTGAGCAGCTAACGGCCTGCCAAGTCCTTTGACCCCAAGGGCTCCGTGTGCCAAAATTTGATAGTGTCACTAATCTTCAGATAATGTCTCTCCAGTCTCCTCATTGATGGAAAGAAAAGAGTCAGTGACTGTGCTTGTCACCAAGGATGGGCACCATTTCAGATATGTGTATTTAAACGTATATATATATATATATATATATATTTTTTTTTACGCCTTTGAAAAAAATCGAATGTAATTTGTATTTAAATGCATTTAAGTTCAGTATTTTTGCATTTTTAAAATACTTTGTGCCAGTCAATCTGTTTATTAGGCTGCTGATTTCCTGTATCAACAAGTCCAGGCCCCTTTACCCAAACATGCATCATTCCGATTTGCTTTCAGTTAATATGAAGGAATAAAAGCAGTTGTTGGTTTTATCAACTAACTAGTCAAATGCATTACTGTTTGTTAAGACTGGGTGATATGACGATATAGCCTATATCTATTAGTGGGCACGGGCAGGAGTTGTTGACACATTAGAGCGATAAAGAAACATGGACGAATGAGTATTAAAGAGCGGGATTAGCTTGATGTTAAAACGAGTTATTACTCATTTTAAGTGCAATGTGCTACCAAAGAGAACTGAAATTCAGTATTCACACACTGACAGGCAGCTTTCTGTGTGCGGCTAAATGGTCAAATACATACAAAGTATGTCAAAACCTGAGTATTCACAAAAAGACAGTCGGTTTGTCTTGAGTGAAGGTAAACGTTTGGGAGAATCAGATGTGAATCAATATATTGGATCTGTGCTTTAGCTCTTAAAGTGACAGTATAATAAACCAGCTGCTTGCATTCAGAATAGATCCAGATAGATTTTAACCGAATAGTCTGAAAGGCCCATTTCACATGTACTTTGTGTAGTTTCAAAATGCAAAATACATTTCAACTCAGGTATTTTGCATTTTTATTCTAAATACATCTTCATGTATTTACGCCCATCTCTGCTTCTGCTTGCCACAAGAGGAGCGGTGACAGCGCACGTCAAGAACAAAAGACTGAGGAGAGGGAAATTTGACTAAGCCGTATATCATTCAACTTCATTGTTGCCATGAAGAGATCTTTGAGTAGCTGTGGTTTTCCTGTACACGGTTTGTTATTAGGCAGCAAAATACTCTCATTTGTCTTTTCATTCTCAACATCAACTTAAAGGAAAGCTACAGCTGTTGAGTTCCTGCTGTAAAAACACAGGGAACAAAGCATTTAATTTTCTTTCATATGGTTTGAATCTTGTTGAAAGGAAAAGAAGAGTCCAGGGCAAATGGGTTTGATGGAATACACAACTGCCTGTAAATATTCAGTTGTTTCAATATTTTTTTTTTTTTTTTTTTCATTTACATTTATGACTTAAACTTTCAGTGTTATTATCTGGACTTTAGTCTTTTATGATATATTTATGGTACTTTTTGTAATTGTAAAAAGCTTGACAGCCCCAGATTCACTCTTATTATAAGAAAAGGAAATGCTATGATATTAAACTTCTCTGTTCGACGGAATAAAGAAAGTCATATGTGTTCATAACGACATCAGTGAGAGGTTTTTTGTATTGGATGAACTATTTTTTTTATTTTTAATGAGTCCCTTTTTAGACCACATAATCAGTCCAACTCTTCAAAACAAAGGGATCAAATATAAACCCAATACCCTTTGTTTTATAATAATGACTCTAGCAGGACTATGTTCCCATCCCTTCATCTCCAAATAAAAATGGTCAATAGGACAGCACACTCTTTCTTTTCCACATGTGGCCAAACGCATTTTACTGCTAGCACTATACGTTACCAAGTTTATTACCCAGGAGCCTTAGCAAATAAAAACACAGATCTGCAATTATTTTCAGAGGCCGCTTAACAGTACTGTTTTATTGTGCTATTAGCACATGCCTTGTTGGGAGCCAAATCTTGTTTCTCTCGCCCTTTGTCTTTTTTTCTACGTGGTTTTCTTCTGGTGACCTTTGAGTTCTGTGTTCATACTACAGAGGGGTCCTAATAACAGTCATCTGGCATCACACACAGAGCAGGAGAGTTTGTTGGAAACTGGAGAAGTTGTCAGTCTAGAAGGTAATGTCCACCACATGGGGTAAGGAAAGCTGTTGAAGAGGAAATTATGTGTCACCGCTGGGAGTTTGAAGTCGACTTTTTGAGCCAGGCAGACGAAAAAAAAAAAAGCGCTCAGTGGAGCCACATTGGATTCATTTGGCATGAACGCTTTTTGGATTTTTTGGCTCACGCTCTCCTATTGGCAAAGACAATGAAGGCTGGTACATAAAGCAAGCCATATGAACGGGCGAATGTGAAACCTTTCACACAGAGGTGCATTATTCATGACATTGGATAAACTGCTTGGATTATTTTTCATTTATTTCCCCCAGTAGTGCTGGCATAAATGAAATCTTAAGTAAGTGGTTTTATTCAGATCGTTTTATTCACCACCAGCAATAACAACAACAAATAATGGTAAAGCTAAAAGTAATAAATGTTTGGGCATTAGGGTTACTGTCATTTCATTACATTGACATAAAATGATCAATCAAGAGACTGACATGACTTTACTACAGCATTAAGGGGCTTATATACTCAAAGAAGATACAAACAGTTTAACAGAACCTGAAAAACACAATACAATATAATTGTGGCTTTCTTGGCCCAGAGAAATTATTCTTAATAAAATTATGTTTATACAACTCTGCATTCACAGCGTAAAGTTACAGTTTTTCAGGTGCAAAACATGATTTGCACAGTACATTGATCCTGATAAAGTGCTACAGCTTTGACGCACACGTTTAGCTGTGCCTTTGATAAAGTGAGGGCTCGCTGAATATTTAAGGATATCCAAAAAGAACTGCTAACATGATAATATCTGCACATATTTAAGAGTCATTTTTATCAGTGCATTCTTAACAACAATCGTCACAACACTTACATTTACTGTCCTTGTTCCACATTACATGTTTTTACAATATGAATAACAGTAGATTATGCATAATTACATGCAACCCTAAACCCTAACCCTAAGTACATGTTGTTAATTAGCATTACTTGTATACAAGGACACCTATACATAGAGTGTAACCCAATCTTGCTGTTGAGTTTAATGAATAACACACACACACACACACACACAGTTACACGCAACAAAACCAAGGCAAATGTAATACGTGTTGGCACAATTTCATCATTAGTTGCCTTATTAGCCAACTAACTACAAATATAGCAATAATTTTGCCTGACTGTGAGTTTTGTCTGCTTATCTAGGTTGCTCAGACATGGTGATGTGCTTGTGAAGAGGCATTTAAACCACAAAACACCACCCAAGGGTAATGTATCTTTGGAAAACTTGCATTCATTTACACATTTGACTCACTATTGAGTATTGAATTCAGTTTTTTTTTTTTTTTTTTTTTTTTTGCCACTCAGCTAAAGCTACTTTGTGTATCCGGAATACAAAAATAAATATATAATTAAATAAGCCTTCTACTGCTATTTGCAATGAAACCGCTCCCCTCACACAGAGCTGCAAAAAGAGAACAATGATTATTTATATATGCATTATATATATATATACATATATACATTATAACCAGCAACAAGACGCCATCCCTGTGAACACACTAAATAATAAAACACTCATTCTATAAAGAAAAACTCCCATAGGCAGAGAAAAGGAGTGTACAGAGCAGAACGATGAGATAAGATGGAAACACAACCAACAACTGTTTTATCAGGAGAGAAAGTGAAGACAAAAATGAGATTAGAATAAAGGGTGAGACCCTGCAACTTTAACTGCACACGAGCTGATAATACACCACAAAGAGCTTGCCACAAAACTGTGAGCTTGTCTGTGTGTGCGTGCGTGCGTGCGTGTGTGTGTGTGTCTGTGTGTGCGTGTGTGTGTGTGTGCGCCTGTGTGTGCTTGTGTGTGCCAATGTGTGCATGAGTGGTTCTGTATGTGTGTGTGTGTGTGTGTGTGTGTATTTGGGTGTTGTTGTGTGAGTGTATATGTGTGTCTCAGTTCAGACAAAAGCAGTGTGGTGAAAAATCTGCAAAACATCAGTTAAAAATGTAATTATATTAAAATGATATATATTTTAGTTTCAATGTATGTATATATATATTGACAGGGTAAATGTGAGTGCTTTTGTGGTTGAACTTTAATAACATTTATTTAATTTTTATTATTTAAACGATAAAAAATTAAAACAATGTGGCACAAAATAAAAGTGCTCCTTTCACTTATATAACACGGGCAAATCCAATCATCAAATTCAAGACTAATAGTATCTTTAACAGAACAGAAATACAAATATAACATTAGATAGATGTTCTTTTTGATTAAATAGTTTCTAAATGACTCATGTTTCTAGTTTCTGATTACCCATGAATGTACAATATAAATTGTACAATTGAATTCACCCTGTACCAAATCGTCATTAACCAGCTTTATAAGTCAATGTGCACAGAAGCGTGTCTAAATTCAAACTCTGATCCGGTGTATAATATCTAGCCTCCTCTCGTCTAGCTTACATTCAGAGACTCTATTAATTTTCCGGTTGCTAAAACACACATCTCTCCAGTTCGTTCGTCACAAGCGGATGGTGGGATTACAATATGGTTAATATGTGGATTTCACGCAAAATCCGGTGGTCTCCAGTGTAGCCCTCGGACCTGCACTCATCACTGTCAGGGAACGGGCAGGAACATGAAGTGAGACAAGTGGTTGGAGCAAAGCAAACAAGCCCTCAATGGAGCTCAAGTGTCAAACAGGAAATGGAGGGAGGGTGATGGAGTGCACATGGATAACGGTGAGATAGTCAAGGAAGCAATAACAGGTGAAGGTGGAAAAATAAATCATGCTTTTTTACCAATGTTTTGAGGGAAGCGTCACTATACAGTTTTTGTACGTGAAGTGTGTTGATATGGGTCTTTTTAGTCGACGATACCACAAACATTATCAATATATTGGCTGGAACCTTCTTTCTATAATTCTAAAGTAAGAACAGAACAAATAAAATGTGTCTCATTTCACCCAAAAACTCAAAACTGCCCACCAAGAGGTGTGTATATATATATATTTTAGTTTTGATGTTTTGGCTAAAATAAGATCTATATATACATATTATTTTACTCAAAACATCAAACCCCCCCCCCCCCCCCCCCCAGAACAATTTTGAGTGAACCAATCTTACTCCTTCCCACCACCAATCCACCTAACTCCCACCCCCCAAAAATAAATAAATAATAAAATAAAAAAGATGAAGAAGGAGAAGGGGGAAAAATAGAAGATAATACAATTTCAGTCTCCTGCTGCATTAACTCTTCCTGAGGTTACCATAGCAACGGGCTCTAGGCCCAGACATGGTGATGAGGGGGGATGGGGGGGGGGGTGGAAGCCCCCAAGGACAGATGAGAGAGAGAGAGAGAGAGAGAGAGAGAGAGAGAGAGAGGTGCTGGTGTTGTATCCAATCACACCGCTGCCAGCACACTAAGGGTTAACCCATCAACCGCTGCTCCTCATGCTGATGAGTGCAGTCAGACAAACCTTCAAAGACAGAAGACAAAACACTTTCCCTTCACAAGAAATTGATTTAATCACTCAAAAATGAGACATGCAGGAGAGGCGTTCTGGTGAAATGATTCATTTTCGAATCCCTTCTGAGATTCTCATAAACAAATATTGGCTAATAAACATAAATCCTTCTATTAATCATTCTTGATTATTGTAAGCCGTTTTATTTTGAATATGCTTCTCAGAATGAGAAAAAGAATTAAAGAAACTCTTTGATTTGAAAATGCATAGATACTGCTCTGCCTTTGTGGAAACTTCATTCAAGATGAATTACAGAGATGCTCTGAGTTCAATGCAAGTCAAAGATGCCACATAAAACTATGTTGACATTTCCTTGAGTTTGTACAAACAAGCAATAATCTAATTTACAGTACAAATAATGCAAATACACAAATACACTGTTTTCAATTAAATACTACACGTGTTAACCTGAGACTAATGACATTGTGCAAAGTTAGAGCCATTTTTCAACTTCTGGCATGGTAAATATGGTAACTTTCACACAATACTATCATATGTACACCACAAGATTTACGCCTGCAATGCAATATCAGCTTATATGTACAAAAATAATGATTTAAACAACTTTACAGCTCAAATACATTTTTGAATGGAAGAACAAATTTGACGTCCGTCATTGACCTTCATTGAACTATTCAAAAGTTTGGGATCAGAATTCAGCAAGGTTTTGAAAGGTGTCCAGTAAATACATTAAATGCAGTAAAAAAAAAAAAAAAAGTAATATTGTGAAATATTATTACAACTATATTATTATAACTGTTTTATATTTTAATGTAAATTTTTATTGTGATGGTAAAGCTGAATTTTCAGCATCATTACTCTAGTCTTCAGTGTCACATGATCCTTCAGAAATCCTTCTAATATGCTGATTTGCTGCTCAAGAAACATGTGTTATAATGAATGATAAAAAAATATTGCTGCTGAATTGTTTTTTTTTCTGGATTATTTGGTGAAGAAAAGTAAAAAAAAAAAAAAAAAAAAAAAAAGAAGAAAGTTTGCAACTTTATAAATGTCACTTTTGATTGATTTAATACATCCTTGCTAAGTATTAATTCTTAAAAAAAAAAAAAATATATATATATATATATATATAAATATTACTGACCACAAACGGTAGTGTACATTAATGTAAATAGTTCTGTTAGGGACAGGTCTAAATGTATTTCGGTAATAATCAACAGTATGTGACAGATACTCTTCAACTTGTATTGAACCCAGAACATTTCTTCAAAATAGAAGAGGCCAATAAAAATAAAAAGAGATCTGGTTGAAACCATTTCCCTTCAGGTCCACAATTCTCCTATTACTTAGTTATGTAGTAATTCAAAAATGTCTGATCTGATCATTGAAATCTAAAAACATCAACTCGTGTTTCCAGCCTCGTTGCTGGTCTGTAAGAATGCCAAACGACATTTCAAACAAAATTAAAATAACCCTATCTGTTGACTAAAATGCCATATCATTTTAAACACGCGACTCTCGCAATAAAGGCAGGCGCATTACAACATTCCTCCTTGAATTCTTTCACTGTGACTGCTTTCCAAAAATTCCCTCTTGGTTTTCAACAGGAATTTCTGATGAATGAACAGGGCACCACAAAGCTGCTAATCCCAGAATCCTCTTTCTGAGCATAAACTATCCAACACACACTTCCACACTGTATCTTCTACAGCACATCAATTTGTCATGGAAAAATGGCAGATATTATTGTAAAGTGCACATTTACATGTCATCCAGCAACCACTCCATAAATAACCCTGGGTCATTTCTCAGCTAGATGGATTACTCTTGGCATCAGATCAAGTTACATCAGTTCCAATTGTCACAGTTCATCCGTAAGGAAATCCGATATACACGGCAGCGTTAAATAAAATTACATGAATATAATCAGATCCAAGACTTGAACCCTCCAGAGAATGGTCAGTCTTTGAGGCCCTGCCATCCAGACACTGAAAAATGCGCCGCGATGCTGGAATAGATGGGAGCGAGGTGTCGAATGGACAGGTCAGAACAGACACACTGCCAGCCAGCTGACAACCAGCGGCACTGCAACATCCGTCACTAAGCCAATAGGTCAAAGGTCATTCTGTCTCCAGAGGGTCTAATGAGGAAATATGCCAGAGTCCGGAGCGCTGGAGCTCTTTTAACTCACAAACACACACTCGCACTCACACAGTGACAAAGGTTTAGGCCTCAGGAGCTCGAGGGGTCCGCTTGTAATTAATTGGCTGTAGAGGACATTGAAAAGGCTTCGGTCTGATTATACCGGCTACGGATCTCTGGAATTTGATTTCTGTGAGATAATCACAGCATGTGCTTTTTCTCCCCTGCTGATAATAACACACTTCTGTAATTATATGGTGTACAATGGACAAGCTCCTCCAATCAAAGCAAAATTATATTTACTATGAATATTTACTATGAACAGTTACCTTCCAAAACCTAGTGAGCTACCTACATAGGTAGCATAGGAGTCTTTCCCAACACAAAGGTGTTCCAAAAGATAGGCAGCATTATATTGTCCAATAAAAGGCTTCTAAAATGGCTTGATTTTTACCAAATACTAGGATGACATTCTAGAGCGAGGTTCCTCAAATCCAGCCCTGGAGGGCCACTGTCCTGCAGAGTTTAGGTCAAACCAAGATCGAACTCACCTACCTGCGATTTTCTGGTAAATCTGAAGACCAAGACCCTCATTCACAATTGTTAGTCCACTAATACTGTTCACTTGAAGGAGTGAATGAAAACGTTGATTGTACACTCGTTATTGCGGTGCAATGTGGGATTGAATGAGTGCACTCAATAACGTCCACTATAGTTTCGGACACCACTACAAATGGCTCTCCCCTTAAATAACGCCGTATTTGTGGGTATAGGGGGCGATTTCGGATCCAGCCCTTGACTAGCTAGTTCAGGTGTGTTTGATTAGGGTTGGAACTAAACTCTGCAAGGCAGTGACCCTTCAGGACTGGATTTGAGTCCGAATACAAGAACATATTTACTGGAGCATTTGGATTCGGACTTGAATGAGCTTGTCTCAACTAGGCATAGAAAATATGGCTTGCGTCCGAAATCTTAAAGATGTTGCCTTCGGAGGATGCACTGCAAGGTAGGAAGGCATCAAGGCATGTCCAAATTCAATGTTAGCTTCATTTGGATTTGGCTCTTTGATATCCCACAATCCTAAGCATTACATTCTATGTCAGTTGAGCTTAAAAAGAAAAGAAAGATGGCATCTGGAAGTTGAGTTTGGTGGTCAGTTTGCGTGTAAATGTACGTTTTTGACCAACATTTTCCACTTTTGATGTCATTTCTAGTGAGAAATCACAAATACAGAAATTAAATATCCGCTTCTATATTTGTTTGTAGTAATTAAACATTTCTCACCAAAGCCCTCTCTATTTTTCTATAGATTATTAAACTATTACACTGCCTCAAGTCTGTCTGAAATCAGTTTTGTGAGGTACCTTCGTGCCTACAAAGTCATTTGTGAGACAACAAGTCAGCTGCCTAAGCCAAGTCTTGAATTTGAGCCTGAATCCGGTCTTGTCCGGATTGTCTTCCAGCAATGGGAAAATGTATAATATAATTCAGTAAATATCAAAAAGTATAAAAAGTAGTATTCAATCAAAAACAACCATCTTGCGCATGTTTACATTGAAAAAAAACAACAATGTAAAAGGAATGCAATGGAATGCAAAAACGTTTTCTGTGTAAATGGCCCCTTAGAAGGTAGCAGCTTTATGTAGAAAATAGACAGATCACTTGGATTTGGAACAGAGTCATTGGATGTTGTGAAATTATCATATTTAGGGCAAGCTTCTAAAGATAAAGGCTGTAACGACGATAACAAAAAAATGGAAAGTTAAGAAGCAGAATGACCTAATTTTGAAGCATAAATCACATGAACAAAGGGAGACAATGTGAAGAAAAGTTTTTTTTTATTTTGGAAGAGAGGTAATACTGTTCTACCTTAATTTTTAGGATAACGCGCTGAGTAGATTCACCAAAGTGATTGTAATTTGGCAGCCTGGGAGGAAAAAGGTTTGTACCCCTCTTGCTCAGTCACCTTTCCAGCTGGGTCTCATTTCCCCCGGACACGGAGGAGCTCAAATGAGTACAGAGCTGACAAAGTCATCAAGGTGACTTTTCTTACAGCTATGGAACTCCACCAAGCAGATTTTGAGGTTTCAGGAAGTTTAAGTATGAGAACGCTTTGGAAACATCTAACACGGTCTCAAATCTTTCACATTGACTAAAGCTAAACAAGCATCTCTAACATTCTCCTGCCATACTGGGGAAAAGGAATGTCAACATTCTGCCAGCAAACTCAATACGAGCCAACCGCTTCTCACCAAACTTCCTTCAAACTCCCACAATCCAGCAGGTTTAATGTTTGTTGACATGTTATGTCCTGCCCTATTTATAGTCTGTGGTTGGACCGCCATTCCGTCGAATGGAACAGCTGCACGCCCATACAGACCCGAGATGAAGTCAGGCGAGGGGGTAAGAGCCGAGCGAGCAGAGCCTAGTCCACAGCTGTACAAGACACCTGGCTGGCACTGGGTCTTGGAGCGCTGGACCAGGGTTACGTGCAGTACAGGAACGAAACGGAGCACGTGTTCCTACATGACCTCTGCAAGACATTTCAAGCAGATAGCGGACATTATGCGCTCAATTAATTAATTGTATGACATTTTATCTCTGGCTGGACCACAGTTTAATTTGTTATACATACTTAAAAGCGGTCTACATAAATATAGACGACGTACTTGGATAGTGACTTTGTGACCACAGAGACATTAGTCTGTAGCCAGACTATAGCTTGGAGGCATGATGGTATACTAAACAGAAAATATTTCACTATAACGTTTATACCGTCATTTTGTTTTAACCTTTATTACGTTATGGTTGGGTTTATGTAAGTAGAAGTTAAGGGGGGAATATAATTGCAAGCAATCTTTTATTAACACAATTAAATAATCCAAGAAGCAGGGGGAATAAACCCAAATGCACCTGGTTTTCTTTTGGCTCAGGAGGGTACCATGATTAAAATAATCTGTGGTTGAGGCACAGTGAAGCACAACAACCCCCACCACCAAAAAATATGAATGCGTCTATTAACGATGTCTTCTCACAGCGGTCTCCATTGCTCTGTAGGGACAAGCCTACCTCTAATAGGTCCTCTATTGACCTCAAAGGTCTGACTGTAGACCTCATCATCTGTTTGATTCTCTTGTTGAAGTGAGTGCTCTCCATGCACCCCCCCCCCCCCCCAATACCCCCCATACCCCCCCGTACCCCCCATCGGCCATTATGCATTATGCATGCCGAACACTTGTGTTTTGTAGATCAGAAAATCTCCTTTTGAATAGGGAGGCTTTTTCCAAAGCCAAACAAGTGTGACAGTTCATCCTTTGAGTGTGTCTGGAAACATTATTTGTTCACTTGTTCACTTGTTCTGTTTTTCTTTTTTGCTTCTCTTTTATTTCCCTCTAGAAGCGAGCGATTTGCATGCCGTATTTAAAATTCCAGCTTTTATTTCCATTTTACATGATCATTGTCAACATGCAGCCACAAAGACTTCAATTGAGCACAACTTGTCATGTTTATGAGCTGGAATTTAAGGCGAAGCTGACTCTCTTGTTGAGCTTTTGTTGAGGGTAAATATTTTATACAAAGCTAGGCTCTTTTTTTGTGTGTTGTCAAGGCTTTGGAAGATGACAGTAATGGATACAGCTCTGAAAACTCGACCAGGCGGCAAGCGAAAGAAGTCCGGATTTAGACTTCAGCTCAGCATCTTCACGAATTGCATATTTTAGCTAGTGACCAAACTAGATAAAGAGCTTGTTAGCAGAAAGCAATGCAAGCGGTGTCTCGCATCAATGTCAGCTGTGAAATACTGCAAATAAACCTTTATATTGATTCCTCATGGGACCCTGTTGAGATTCAAATTAAATGTGCAAGTCAATCCAGCTTTTAACTGAACTCATGTTAAGGAATTGTTTCAAATCTGCTCTCTTACTCCAGATAATTGGCTAAGCCCCTGATTTGGAATTTTAAAGGCATCATGTACACAGACTACAAAATCCCTCCTCTGGTTTGTAAAATAAATTCTGCATTCGGATCATGTAATTAACAAGGATATCATTTTAATGGGAGTTACTGTGGAGGGACATGGTATAAATAATCATTGCTCCGCAGTCTTTTGATTTAGAAAATGTAATGGCTATGAATGCATTCTTCTCACATTAACATTATAAAATAAACGACTCACGTATCCCAAAATAAACACTATTATTGAGATTTGGGCCTTTGCATTTGACGACAATGGATTTAATGACTGACATTATAACCATATTCATTTAAAATGACTGCCTCTGTCAATTCAAGAAGCAGGATTTTTCAATGGCAATATGTTGCTGGAAATACTAGACTCCTGCATGTGGGGACTATTTCATGACAAAAGAGGGATGCGGTTTATTAAAACAATCCATACCAAAACAGTCTGAGAAACAGCCAATATGCCCTGTCATTCTCTCAATTGGGAGTGAGATGAATGGCTGTTTATATGGGGTTTGTTTGTTTATGTACGGGTGTGTATGTGTCCATGATCCACCGTACTTACTTTATGTTCTGTATTAAAGCTACGGTTTGTTTATTAATCACTGTGACAAAACAAAGAAGCAGACCCAGCATGCTTCTTGACAAGCAGAGTGTGTCAAAGAGAGGCGGATGGGGGTATCAACACACTATAGGCAAACTTAACCCATTTCCCACCCCAGTGGCTGGTAGAGCAATGGGTTCTGTGGGCCACTGAGACCACACACACACAAACCTCTGCACAGCAGACCGTAGATTACATCAACACTCACTCTCACCAACTCCCTCCTGTTGTGACTAATTGTTTGCTGTGAGCATCTGAAAGGCATTACATGGCAATAGCAGAAATACATTTTTATTTTATTTTCAATTCAGATTTGAATATATCTGACAGAAGAAAGTCACTTCTGATGTTAATACTGTAGGCTTTGTGTTTTGTGTTGTGATATATTGAAATCAATAATAGTTATTGTATTACTATCAGTAATAGTAAAGATAATAGTTCAAACAGAAAAGAACACTAAAACAAAACACAGGCCTGTTCCTCTCTCGCACTTCAGCGTCGTCGCTCCTCCTTTATGCCTCCGCTCCTCTGTGAGAGATGCGAGACTGGTGCATCTCACAGGTGACGTTCATTGCACTCACGCCACCGGCCTCGCGCCGTTCTCTCACGTCCCTTGGCCTCGTCCTGTTCGCCACATCCTGTTTGCCACATACCCCCATCGCCCCACACAGGCCGGGGGGTACACCCGAGACTGTGCCTACTCCTCCCCACCCCCTGGCGGCGCCGATCCCTGGGGGGTATGGACCGGCGAGCCGAGGGAAACGGAGACGGAAGCATGAGGAGTGACGGATACGAGAGAGGGGAGAGAAAAAAAAAAAAAAAAGTCTGGTTCCCACAATGTGCTGTCATCTGGTCCCCCACCAGCTGGGCGATCTTCTCCGCGGTGCCTGGCGGTGACGCTGGATAGCCCTCGGTGGACGGCTCGACGCTCCTCCGCCGCCCGGTGGACAGCGACGGCTCCGCCGGTTTCGGGCAGCCGGCAGGAGTCCCCCACTCCCTGCTCCTCCAGTACACGGGCGGCTGGCAGTGAGCTCGACCGTCTTCCCGGCAACTCACTCCAGCGCACCGCCTCGAGCGTCCATGGCGACGGAATCTGCCCGCCATGCTCGATGGCACAGCGGATTCCCCACAGCGGTGAGGGCTCTCTGACAGCGCGTTCCTCCTCCTTCCCGGGTTTCGGCACCAGTGTAGTAAAGATAATAGTTCAGGGAAGAAGGAGGCGGGAACCGGCGAACATTTAAACATTTATTAACATAAAATAAACTGTCAGCAGCCCCTCGCGGACGACTGTTGGCTTCAAAATAAAACATAAAACAATACCTGCCAGCAGTCCCTCACAGAACTGCTGGCTACTGACAAACATAAAGAACACAAAAACAAAACATAGGCCTGTTCCTCTCTCGCACTTTAGCGTCGTCGCTCCTCCTTTATGCCTCAGCTCCTCCGTGAGAGATGCGAGACCGGTGCGTTCATTAGCACTCACGCCACCGGCCTCGCACCGTTCTTTCACGTCCCTCCACCTCGTCCTGTTCGCCACACAATCAATCAATCAATCAATCAATCAATCAATCAATCAATCAATCAATCGATCAATCCAGCCTTGGTGAGCATAAGAGACATAAAAATATCTTATAGATCCCAAACGTTTGAATGGTATTCCAACTCCTCTACCTCATATCCCTGCTGAAAAGACCAGTATAAATTCCTATCTCCACCAATTCCCAGCATGGTATGTGCTTGTATTCCCTCTAGACTTCTATCTGACATTTATTGATTATCATCCATAACATATAAAATAATTATCATCTTATTGCTATCAGCCAGAATTGTAATATTTGTGTATCCCTAGTGATTATGACCAATGTCAATTTACTTCCATCATTATTCCTCAAACCCACCCCAACTAGAGCTCAAAGAAAATTCAGTACCCAACCTGGTAGTTACAACATTGTGGTGGCATTCATGTGCGCTCATCTTCTAAATGTGATTATTCTGAGATGACTTAAAGGCAGCATTTGTTCACACACATATAGTGCACCTTCTTCAGATGTGTTACCACTCTTCAACACATCCCTCTCACTCAAGCATCTGCAAGGAGGAGCTGAAAAAATACACAATTACCGCTAGCGCCTCTAGACAACAATCTGGCTATAAGCCTTCACCATTATCACAGCCTTCTGTTTGGTGTTGGGTGTTTTGTTCTGATGAGTGTTTCACTCGCATGTTTACCTCAGGGATCTGTTTGTATAACAGGTTGAAAGATTCAGAGTTTGAGTTTTTAAAAGCTATGAAAGTATTTGCTGTGCTTGACCATTCTCTGTTGGCCTCAGATTTATTCTGAAGCATCTGACCAAGACTCAGCCCACAGACCACCAACAGACCATCACTGACCATCTGATGCAAGTGTTCACAGGTTCTTATCAGTCTGCTGGACACAAAGTCTTATTCACAAGTTCCCCAACTGTTAGAATGAGCATTTCTAGTAATTAACCTAATGAACAGTTGGGCCAAAGTTAGAGGTGTCAAATCTTTGAAAGACTGACCAAAGTGTTGTTTAGAGATGACAGCGAGCTGTCCTTAAACAAATTTGTTGTTCAGATTAATTTCCAAGATATATCCTTTAACCTATGATCTTTAACAATTGGTGTCAACAATTATGTACACTTCCTGACTTGCTAATGTTCCCGGATCCTCGAATTCATACAAAAGTCACCACTTCATGAAATAGTTGTTTTCTCATGAGGTCTGGTTACCTATTGGCACACATTACTTAGCCACTATGTTAAGACTGTGTCTTAAGAACTAGTTTGACTAACTAGCAGTTAAACAAGGGGTAAAAAGTCTTCCTTTTCTAATTTAAAATAGATTAGATAAAATTTATGTTACTGACCTTAACAAGTTAGGATCAGTCTTGAAGAAAAAAAAAGAGACTAACTTTTAAGACTAGTCTAAGCAGGTTATGCAACCGGCCACAGCTCCTTTGAGTCTGAGTACAGGTTGACCCTGGAAATAGTTTGAGTCTTGAGTCAAGACCAAGACCAGGACCTGAAGAGGGTCAGAGTCCAATGCTCCCGAGTTCATGATAAGACCAAGAACATGAAAATATTCTCTTGGACTCATACTTGAGACTTGAATCCAGTCTCTAGTTCTACTAATTATTATATAATTACTGTCTCATGAACAGTAATTGATGACACAATTCTGCTCTGCCCAATGCCAATGCCAAAACATCAAATACTTCACCCATAACTTCACATTACACTGAGAGTTTTTGGAATTTATGACTCATGCCCATAGCATGTTTCTGAACCTCACATCAATCCTCACATCAAATCACATTATGATTTGAAAGAGGTTGCACTGGTGTGGTAGGCTGTTAGAGCCCCCTCCTCGTCCTTACTCATGGCTGCCAGGATACCCTTATCTCCATCCACAGAGCCTGTGCTATCTGCATCCCCCACCATGGCTCGCTACGGTTACGCCAGAGCGGTGGGGCCGTAGACTCCAGCTCACGGAGTGGAGAAGGACCTGGCATTCCTGCAAAGCTCAGATACCATTCAGGTTCCTCATTCAGGAAGGCTGCCACAGGAAACAGGCCCTCACCCGAAACCGTGAGGCCCACCACAGTCAAATGCATCCATGTATACGTCAACACGGTCCAAATACAATCAAGGCAGGGTCTTAATAAAATGTGTTTCGTCAATGATTGTGACATCAAATTGGCATACTTACAACATCGTCATTATTGCACTTCTGATATCACTTTCTGATGTCATGCAATTTGCACACAACATAGACTCAGCCTCCGATATCTGACGAAGCAGTTTTAATCCTGTTTTTAATTTCTATTTGATTTGTGTCAGAAAAATCACAATAGGCTGCTAAAGTCATGAGCTAGTCTCCTGTTTCTTGCATACAAGATATTGAGAATCTTTCACATGAACCCGATATATCAATTAGGCCGTACTTCTTACTAAGCAAATGTTGTCTTTCTTAATGCTCTAGGGTGGGCAGTAACACATTTGCAGTTTCATATCGATTTCCATGTTTTCTGGATTGTTGGGCATCAGTCAACAACTGCTGACTGTGTCTAATATGACCTTAATGAGAATGTACAATGTTAATTGGTAGCATAAGTGTAGTTTGGCCTGATCAATATTATCGAGAACCAGCACACACACACACGCATTGCTTTTGGTATAGTTGACACTTCCTCTAAAGATTTCTTTGTTCAGATAGCATGAGTCTGTTGTTTGTTTGTTTGTTTCCTCTCTCTCAGCCATTCCTGCCAATATCTTTGTTCTTTTTTTTTTTTGCTTGCTTGTTCTATGGATTTGTGTGTAATGTCTATAAAACAAGGGACAATTAAACTTACATTTTGAAAGAAGATCAACTGAATGTTTCCAATAAAATGCATTTGAATTTACCATTTCAACAGTTATCTTCACTCTGAGAATGTTTGCATTGCAAGACCCCGTCAATAAGTAAACTCATTTGGAGGAACCAATTCCCTAAGGTAAAACTAGATGTCTTGACGTCTTCACAAGTAAGTTCTCAGCCACAGCTTAACATTCGGATCAATGTTCTTAAAGAAACTATACTGTACAGAGAACTGACTCAGGTCAGTACCAAAGGTTTGTCTCCTCGGTCAAGTCAGTTTGAATATGCAGTCAACACATCCATGACTAAAAATATGGCTGTTCCGCAGTTTAATTAATAACTTGTAACTTGTTTCTTTGTTCTTTATTTTATTACTGTTTTGTTGAATAATTACTTGAAAAACCTGAGGGAATGTTTGCTGTTTGACAAGGGTACATGCCATTGTTTCAATTGAATTTGTTAATATTAATATTTAACCTTTTAAATAAAGGAGAATCTAATCTATTTGTTCATCTCTGTCCTTGCATTAGAGTTTCTTTATCTCACCTTTTCTTTTACTCATGGGGGATTGTAAAACAATACTCTCTGGAACAATATGTTTTGAAGAAAGTAAGGGTACATACATTTCAATTAAGTTGATGTTTCTCTTCAGTGTTTGTCTTCACATTTATACATCTAGCATAGCTTAAACAGTGAATGGAAAAAAAGGTAAAACTGTAAAAAATAATACAAATATTAATATATAATTAATGTTTTTTGCTTTCAGCTAGTATTAATGATAAATCAAGTGTCATATTTTCCATATCCGTATTTTTACATTTTTACATTTTATAAAGGTGGTCCCTTGCAATGGGATATTTTTGTAAAGTCTCAACACTGAACTGACTGAACAATGACACTGTTTTCTTTTAGAGCCGCTGTACAGCCCAAATAAACTCTGTTTGCATCATTGAACCTTTTTCCTGTTATCACTGTAAAAATATGTATTGTATAAAGCGCTATATAAATACAGGTGACTTGACTTGAAAACCCCTGTAATAGCATATTTGTTTTTGAAATATTACATTTTAGATTTACTATTATTATCGTCAATAAACATAATAACTTCCCATTTTCAGTCTCCAGAACAATAGTCCTTGACCAAAAAAAGCTCCCCTGTAAACTCTGTGAACTTCTGCAGGCTTTCCATAATGCTCATAGTCTGTTGAATGCCACAGACAAGAAAGTACAGAGAAAGTTCTTCAACTTCAGATAAAACCAAGGTTACCCAAATACTTTTAGTAATAATATTTTTCCTCCTTTTGTGCTGACTAAATGAGCTTCTGTCTCTTTATAAGAATGGTGTTTTGAGGTAATGAGATTTATGAATTGTGTAGCCATTTGCTTTTTTTTTTTCTTCATCTGTGCTCGTTTCATTTAGAAGCCAGAGTGGATAGTAATTATAGTATACATTATTACGATCCCCCATCACTCCTCCGCACTCTTTTTGTGGTTAACTGCTTTTGATAACAAATGAATTAATGAAGCTGTACAGGACAGTTGAAGTGGATCAGCAAGTGTAGGAGAGAAAGAGGTGGAAATGGAGAGAATGGCAAGCGAGAGAGAGAGAAGTTGGCAGATTACGACTTAATGGTGGCAGAATAATGGTAATTTCGCCACACTCTCCTCTCTCTCGGACTGTGCTAATGGCTTCATTAACACTTCCACTATCCAGCGGCCCACAGAGGACAATGTCACATCCATCTTTGTCACATCACAATCAAACCGGCTAAACACAACTGGCCTATCAGTCCAGGTGCTGAAGGAGGCAAGAAATGAACAGAAGAAAATCAATAGTGAAATATCAATGTGGGTAAAGCTGCAAACACGGAAGTCAAGCGGGTCCCCGCAAACAGAGAAAGTGCCGGATTGATCTCTAACAGGTATGTTGCTCATACTTTAGGTAATAACTCAATGCCATGGCGGAGGAGGAACAGCACGCTGGGAAAAACAGCAACGTGCCATAAATCACAGGAGCCGGGCTCTATTGCCGTCAGCGGCGAATTGATGACGTTTCCCTCTGCCATCTAGATCATTCCTCTGTTGACTTCGGAAGCTTCCTGTGTCTGCTGCTTTACGGGGCATTTTAACATGAAGTCCCCGCGGTGCTTCTGTAACTAAGAGGTTTGAATTTCCAGGCGGCGAGAGGACGTGTAAAGCCCACAGGGTGTGCGACTACAGAAACCCTTGGGAAAATTATCATAACATGGAGTCAAAGAGTTAATGTAGCACTAATGCTATCCCTTTGCTTTTCCACGAAATTCAGTTAAACAACCTAGATGGGGGAAAAAAAGCTTAGATAATTATTGAAGCAAATTATTAGAATCGCTTAGGCAACAATTATTACTGTTGCTCCTACATATGGTTAAGATTCAAAAAAACTGAAATGCTAAATAATAACATTTACTGCATAACTCGTCCTGGACTGTACATAACTGTAACATAACAGTTGGAGTATTTGTTATAGTAACAATTTTATATTTAAAATAATAACGATTATATATTTAAAGTTTAACTTAGATTTAAAGTATGCTTTTACATTTATTATTTTATATTTTTTAAATGACAAAAAAAATATTTTATACAGTTTCATCAAATGTTTTATTACAATTTTATAATTGGCTATATTTAAAAAGATTAATTATCTAGTTATTATGCTTTTAAAAAGATATAAACAAGTATGTAATGGCATACATGGAAAACATATATATTTTTAAACCCATTTTTATTGATGCAAACAAGACCATCACAAGTTATTCTTGCATTTTTAACAAAAACTCATATATGTTAGCCATGTATTGTTATTGTTTTTTTATTATTTATCAACTTGGCAAGTTTAAAAAAAACAAACAGATTTTGCCACCAAATTTCACAAGAAACCCAAATGCAAATTTGTCACATTTACTAATTTACTAATGATGTACTAAAAATGGAAATGTTTTTCCTTAACGTTTTTTTTTTTGTGTACAGACGACAACGTTGTCAAAACAATTAAGTTTACACAGAGACGATAACATTATCGTTTTCAAAAACGTGCACTTTGAAACCCATTTTCAAAAGTTTGGAGTTTCAGCCCCCCAAAACACAGTTGTTGTGTAAATGAACAGCCAAACGCATAAAATGATTTCGGTTTTTATCACGGTGTAACGGTGTAAACGGCGTTACGATGTAGCTGTGTGAACGGCCCCTGAGTTTACAATACATGAAAACTTTCATTAATTCTGCCTAAAATCTCTCACACTGAGAATGGACTGACAAATCGTGTCTAGAGACTAGAATGCCACAGAGACAACAGCAAAACAATTGATCCACACAATTGATCATCTTGCAAGAGAAAACAAGTTAATTAAAACATAAAACCTGAAGATAAACATAATGAATGAAACCAAAGGTAGAGGGGGGGGATTCAAGGTTTTGAGTTGCACCTAGGCTAAGTGTTACAGCAAACACATTCCTTGAGAAAATCAGAAATTCAGAAACAACGCCAAAAACTTCATCAGAAACGTCCTGGTTGCCTATGCAACCCCACGTTCCCCTGAAGGAGGGAACGGATGACGTAGTCGACGTCGACTGAATGGGGATCACGCTAGGGAGCCAATCGTCTTCGATTTCTATTGAACGAGCCAATGGAATTGGCGAGCGTTACTCGCATCACACACTCCGCCCCCGCAGCGTGGGTATAAATACGGAAGTGGATGCAGGCACTAGTTGCTTTTTCGCTGAGGAGCCGATCGGCCCCCGGAGTCAGCGGTGGTCCAGCAGTAGTGGCGAGGAACTACGTCCTTTTGCAGGGACTACGGTGGGTTGCATACGCAACCAGGACATTCCCTTTCAGTCGAGAACGTCAGACGTAGTCGATGTCGACTGAATGGGGATCTATTTGAAAACGCCACTAGTGCTGCCACCTTCCAGTGCCTAGATAGAGCCACCTGATCCCCCCGATTTAAGGAGACGGGACAGGGCTTAGGCCAGGGAAGTCACTGCTGTTCCTGCAGGATCACTGGGAAAGCGTTCCCTGTACATGGAAGGAAGGGATGCTGCGGAAGCACATCCTGCCAGAGGAGGTAACATGTGGAAATACACATATGAACTGGGTGGATAACCAGGCAGTACAACATATAGAATGTCACTGTGGTGGCTCCAGCCTATGACAGGGGGAGACTCAACCAGACAGTGATGGCAGAGGAGGCTCTGCCCAGGGAAGACACGGGCTCGCCGCAGGGAGCCGTACCGTGGAAAAATACACATATGGAATCGGCGTAGGGATCACAACATATGTACCCAGCCTAACGTCCTGTTCCGTCTGCGCTTGGGTGGCAGAGAATTTTTGGTGCAGTTCTCTGTCACGTCACCGACCAGCCCAACCTGGGAAATTGGGGAGACCAGGAACCGAACCTTGTTCACATCCGCCATATCAACCAGGCTGAGCCAACAATGGCGCTCCTGAACCACTTATGTGGACATCGCCAGACCGATCACGCACACCCGACACTCATGCCCCAGGGGACGAGGTCGGATGCAGTCCGGTGCTCACCTATGAGCGCACGGTCTGGTCTACACTCGTGCATGTCCATGAGTGCCCTGGCCTGATAGACCTGTAGCAACGTCATGGCACGCAAAAGAGGAGGCGGCTTGCCCACAGGCTTTGTAAGTCCTGGCCGTCGGATGAAAACTCACAGGCCTTAGGGGGGGAGACGAGGATCCACCCAAAAGCACCAGCCGCCGGACACGGACTGACGCAACAGACCACCTCACTGCAGGGATAGCCTCAAAACCCTTCACCACTCCTCTGTCAAGGGTAGCGAGGGGTGAAGAACCACTCAGGCAGTTTTTGGCAGTAAAAGGTGCCGTCCACGACCTAGTAAGTTCTCCGTGCATTTCGGAAAAGAAGGGTATTGGGGCGGCGGGCTGAGAACCAAAACGTTTACATGGAATGACATCTTGAAAAATAAGCAAAAGCACCCGTGTTGCTCTTTCAGGAAATAGGACCCATCACCAGTGCCGGACAACACAGGGGAATGACCGCGGCAACACAGAACAGAGAACTGAAACAGTGAAGCACTCACTATTCCGCCCTCTAACCAGCCGTCAACAAACACAAACAAACAGAAATTTGTTGCTGTTAAAACAGCAGTTGAGAGCTCAAAGCTTGCGATCACCGCTGCACTCGCGCTGTAGAAACCACCAGCACTGGAAGAGTCTTCCAGAAGAACACCGACAAATTCGCTCGTTGTAAACAACAGCAATCTTCAGAGACATCAAACGATCGGCTCCGAAGCGAAAGGCAACTATTGCGTGCATCCACTTCCGTATTTATACCCGCGCTGTGGGGGCGGAGTGTGTGGTGCGAGTCACGCACGGCAATTCCATTGGCTCGTTCAATAGTAATCGAAGACGATTGGCTCCCTATTCAAGTGATCCCCATTCAGTCGACGTCGACTACGTCTGACGTTCTCGACTGAAAGGGAACAGCACCACCTGCTTTGATTGAATGATTCATGCCAATGAAGGCTTCTGAGGTGTGAGGAAAACACTGCTATTGCCATTGTTATTATGCAACAGTCGACCATAACTCAGCTCTGCGCAACAATAAGGTTGTCAGTACGTCAAACGTGTTCATTGCTGTTTATTTATGCATGAATATGCATTACAGTTCTACTGCAGCATCTGACACTCTCCAACCGGAGAATGAAAATGCCTGGCACTCAAAGCCATCACACAGACATAGAGAAACATTATGTTTGAAGCTCTTGATGGAATAATAGACTTCTATAAATGTCTCCTGTATAAGACGTCCTGTCTAATCTATAAACTGACTGAAATAATAGAGATTTTGCCACATTCATGGTGATATGAAGTGTGATGTGAAATATTTTTTTATAAAAGAGAGCAACAGAGAGATGCAATCATTAACGTACAACAAATACATGGTGAACCACTTTGAAAAATGATTGCTGGGGTGGAACATTGCTGTTTTGTTAATGACTAATTGAAAAGTGAAAAGAAAAGTGAAAAGATTCTCCTGAATGAATTTTGAAACCTTAAAAGTGCACAGAAGGTTTTTATTTTATTTTAAGACATACAATATGAGTTCAAAAGACATTTGCATTTCTCTCTATCTTGTCCAATCAATGAATCAAATAAATTATACTACTACTACTACTAATAATAATAATTAATATGTATTGCATTATTATAATCAATATCACTTATATTATGAATTGTTTAATTATAATTTAATATTATTATTATTAGTTTTAGTAGGACCAGTAGTGGTGGTGGTAGTAGGAGTGGGAATAGTAGTGTAGTAAAATAATAATAATATGATTTATATTTAAATTAAATTAAATTTTAATTAAAATAATTTCAAAGTATTTAAGAAGTAGCCTTCAAATCAAAAGGCTTTTAAGGTCCTGAGAAACATTCAAGTCAAGTGTCCTTTTACTGGTAGTCTACCTTCTCTTATCACCTTCAAAGCAAGATGTCCACCTCAATCTAGCATCTCACAGTAAACGCACTTCTCTCCAGAACTTTCTCTCCTCCGGTGAGATTATAGTCTCAATGCATCTGTGCCCCTTTTGTTACTCACAGCTCTTAACAGCTCTATGAGTTTCTCACAGGGAGATAGTCTTCCATTTAAAGCATTTTGGCTTCAATTCATTTTCTTATCTCAGCTTTTCTCTCCTTCTCTGATAAAGATGTGTGTTCCTTTCCGATCTTTATCAAACAATAAAAGCCAGGGGGACTTTCAGAGCGCTAGAGCAGCTAGAATGACAACACTGTTGCTAGTTTTTTCAGACACTTTTAGCTCAATGTGAATGAGCCGTGTTTAATGGGACAAATTAGCATGTGCTGTGAAAATAGGCGGACAGTTGGATGTGAATGACGGAGCTCCGTGTGATTGTGATATTTGGCAGGCGTGTCCTGCTCTTTAGCAGTTCTGTAGCTCCCAATAAACAAGGTGCGATACACTTTTACACGCTGAAGCCAAACACCGGGCAAATCTCAGAATCTCAGCATCAGCACACAGTCATACCTCGACACCAACACACAAATATGCATGCTTTTGTCTCTCACAGAATCGTCACGGCCACAACAAAAAAAATAAAAATAATAATAATAATAATAAAATAATAATAATAAATTATAAATAAATCCATAAATTAATTAATTAATTTAAAAAATATATATATATATAGAAACATAACATAACAAAATAAAATAAAATTGATTTACTTTCAGTCAAAGCAAAGATGTAGTTATGCAATGTGTTTGTCTAAAACGCTAGGGCAAAAAATAACACATTAACATCCAAATTTTGTTAGTTTAATCAGGTTGCAGATTTCGCAGTATTTGTTTTATTTATTTATTTTAGTTCTGTCATTATCTACCTACCCTGTATTGCTTGAAAACTATTCTCACTTTCCTCAAACAAAGGCTTATAAACAAAATATAAAAAATGTATCTTCCATACAATGAAAATTCATACGGTGAAGGGATGATGACAAAACCCAGAAGTCTAATTCACCATTGGTTTTTCCTATGGGGTTTTATAACGGGGTTTTTCAATACTATTCAATACAATAGTATACATTTTCGAGTAAAATAAAGCCTGTGGTAAACATAACATGACGATACTTTGACGTTTTGTTCTACGACGTAAATTACACACACTCATACTGAAAACGTAAATTTTAAAGCAGTTGTGTTTCTTTTTGAAAACGTATGTTTTTCTAATAATAAGTAACTAGATAAGACAGTTTGCGGTGAGTTTCGCCAAGTCATGTTTACCACTTATGGTTTTTTTGGGGGGGGATTGCTCTCTCACTCTAAATTTAGTTTGGTAAATCTGGCCCATTCGAAGCCTAGATCACATCAAACGAATTAAGGAAACCAACATAACCTGCTGTCCCAGAATGCAGCAGTACAGCTGAATCGTGCATGTGAATACATCTCTAATATCAGATTCATGCATTGGCACTGAACAAGAATATTATCTGAGTAATATTCAATCTAGCTTTGTCATAGTCCTTTGGCAAAATGCCTGCGCAAAGAACAATGCTCGCTTATGCAACTGGTAAATCACTTATAAAGTTAAGCATCCAGCACATATCCGAGTGAATCCTGACGGGAGAGTTTGAGCCACGGTCTTTCGGTTCTCAGGAATTAAGCTTTGTTATCTCCCAATTTGCACGACTCAATAAGCAATGAGCGTATCTCTCACTTTCTGAAAGAAGAAACACACAAATATTGTTCAATCGAGGCATCCATTAATATTAGGGCTCTGAAAAGAATTTGCAATTTCCTTTGGCTTAGACCAAGCCAACAGCAAAAGGTCAGTAAAAGACAAACTGATTCATCTCTGCGAAAGAAATGAGACGCTCTAACAGATGCCTGCGTGGCTCTATTGAATCATCATATTTGTCATAGAGTGATTTCAATGGAAGCGGTGACCTTTGGGGTAGTGGAGTAAATTGCTCCGTGGCATAAAGGTACGCTGGAAGCTTGAAGCATGAAGCTTGATTAACCTGAAGATCCAACCAATCGGGACGCAATGGAAGAAATCAAGAAAGGCGTTCATTAGGATCTGCTGTTGTGGTTTCATTGCACACATGAGTCATGTGGTGTGAACAAGGCAACTATTAAATACCAGTCCAAGAACCAGCAGTCCATTTCTGTTAGTCTGGTGGAAATAGAAGATATAGCCAACCGTTCTAAAGTTCAATAAGGGTCAATGAGATACTTTGGAAAGAAATGAATGCTTGTATTCTGCAAGGATGCATTAAATTAATAGTGACAGTAAAGACATTTATAGTGTTACAAAATGTTTTTTTTATTTTATTTTGAATGAATGCTGTTCTTGTGAACTTTCTATTCTTCAAAGAATCATGACAGTAAAGAAATAATTATTTCAAAAACCGTACCAAACTTTTCAACAGTAGTGTACATATGTGAAATTTAGTCTTTTTCAACTTGGAAAACAAACCAAAAATATTGATGACTCATCCTGCACTTAGGGATGTATCCAAAGTAGTCGAATCAAATTATTATTTTTAAGTACACTGAAAAAAATTTGGAGTAGGATTTACTTGAAAAAAGCTAGGCAACTTTTTCCACTCAGAAAATGCTAGTAAATTTACAAAGATTTGCCAAGTAAAAACCTAAACACATTTATCAGTAGCTTTAATTAGAAATATTTAAGTTAAAATTTACTTGGAATATGGAATTAAGTAAACTTTACTTAACCTAGTTAAGTGAATGTAACAAAGAAAATAAAGTAATTTTAACTTGGCTAGTAAAAGGTTGATTAATATCGATTTAGTTGTAATTTCCTTTGCATTACATTTCACTCAAACAATTTTATTGAATTATACCAGTCATTTATAGTATGTGTTTTACTTAGAGTATCTAAGTAATTTATACTTCATCATGTCAGATGTTAAGCATAATGTGAATGCAAAGACCTCAATACTTGGTAGACAATACACAATGACGGTAACATTTGATGGATCGTTTTTGTGTTTGAATGTGTCATTTTGAGCAGAAAATTTACTCGAAATGTCACAAAATGGCAAGTTACTAATCCTGACAACAAAAGCAATGATAAAACAGTGTAAACACAGCTGGACACCAGTGAAAAATTAGCCTCATTAATTATTCAAGGTCCAGTGCATGATGGGAACCCCAGTATCAGAAAAGTTGAGTAATTTTTACTTAATTTTATTGAGTTGATATTTACGCTTTCATTTCTACTCGCTTGAATTAAGTACTGATATGGAATTTACTTAGTTTTTTTTATTCTTGCCTGAACTAACTTTTTCTTGTAAATTACATTGGTGTTTTTTCAGTAGTATTTCCCTTACCAAAAAATCATTTTTTTACAGTGTACCAAATGTGGCTATAGAAAGTCTTTGATTTCAAGTCAAAAAGATTTACACATAAATGTAAGGTTTTATTAAAGTGCGCCTTTAAATTGCTTTATTAATTAACCATTAACCTTGCATTTTTCATCAATGACTAAATCAATCTTTGGCAGCCTTGGCCGAAAATCATATTCCGTTCATGTATTGTTTGCTTTTTATGCACCATTGATGTTTGAGTCAAAACAATGTTGGCTCACATGTTGATGCTGTCTAAATGAAATGGTCAAGGCTAATTGAAGCAGATATTTAAAGCATTTGAATTCACAGGGCCATTACCACAGCCCTTATTGGCTCTATTGTAATTAGCGCTCTGTTAATAACTTCTCTAGAGCGGGACAGCCGTCCAGAGACTCAGCTAAGAGACCCTAAGAGGGTCCCTGTTAGAGACAGCCTTTCAACATCGCTCCTCGTGCCACTTGAACTATTCTGTGCTAGCCTGACTGGCATTGAGATGCATGACCACTGAATCAAGGTAAAGCACCTGTCGGTTCGTCTGGATTTCGTTTTATTCTTAAATTTAGTTTGAAATGGGTTATTTGATGAGGATTTCAACTAGGTAAACAAGGGAAATAAAATAGTTTGACTCGCAATCTCCCAGAACACCCCAAGCAACCGCAAAGAAAAGGGCTAAAAGCAATAAGAACACTTTAGCAACCGCACAGTAACATCCTGACAAGCAGAGAGTTTTGCACAGAGACAACACCACTGGCACAAAATGTGTGTAAAAAAAAAAAATTTATTATCAGTTTTTTGCTGCCCATAAATTCTTGTTTATATCAGCAGGGAAGTAGTTTCATATGTGGAGATATGTATTATATATTATTCTAACTATACAATTTGTAATTAGGTCTTCATGATTTGGGAAAATATTATTTTGTTCTGATAAAAATTATGATTGCAATTTAAAATATGCTTAACAATTGTTGAGTATTTTTTTAATGTGACTACTAATATTAATACTAATTATTATTAATATTATTGGTAGTATTATTATTTTATTAATAACAAGTATTATTATTATTATTATTATTGGTGTTGTTGTTATTAAATAAAACATTTAGAAATAGTACATATTACTGTAATATTTCACTGTAAAATAAAAATGTAGCATTTAAAATACATAACAATAACAATGATAATAACAATATTAATTATTATTATCATTATCATGATTTTTGTTGTTTTTATTTATGTTACTAATTCAAATATATCAAAAACAGGAAATATTACTGTGAAATGTCAGTGTGAAATAAAAAACAATTGCATAAATGAATACATTTATTTAACAGCACAACTGTAAAATTGCAAAACTATTATTCATGTCAGTCAAACGATAAACCATCCAGATTTTATTTGAGAGGAAAACCAGAGGGAGCCCGCATATATTTATTTCATTAAATATTTATATTTCATTGTCATGATTTTTTTATTTCATAATAATTATACATAATTATCAGTAATTGTTTATTATTTATTTTTCTTCAGAATAATCTGCGTAAGACCATAAGACATTCACGAAGAAAAAAAAAAAGCCAATCAAGTTATCTCCTTCTATGTGCTACACTTAACGTCATATGTCTTTACTTCTGGAACTCCTCAAATTCGTTAATTGCGTGCCGAACCCGAAGCCAGAATGGTGGCATCCCCGTCACCTTTTGTCTCTCCCATACAACCTGACTGCCGTGCCAACCTTGCGGCTTTATCATGCCACAGCATTTGGCTTTCTTTTTGCAGGTGGCAAAATGAGACCGCGGGCACTGTGCTTGGCATCCTGCTCTCTCTAACATCATGCCAACCGGCGAGCCTCCTCGCTTGTGTGGCGGCCGCAGAGATGTGCCGGGCACAGCCTGGCTTGGCTTGCCTTTTCAAGCCGGGCACAAATGAGATTGGCACCGTGCGCGGCTCCTCGAGCGAGCCGTGTGATATATAGTCCCAGCTGTGGTCAAGGTGGAAGCGGGAAGGCGAGGGAAGCTGGGAAATGTGGTAGATCTGTGCCACGACCATGGAGAATGTTCAATCCCTGTGACTAAACAGCATGGGAGCAAAGAGGAACGGCACACAGTGTGCCAAAAAGTGGACACGACACACACACATACTACAGTAAACTAAGAAAAAGTGTTGTTTCACAGCATAACAGAACATTTTGTTTGCCACAGTCTGAGTGCCCTACTTTCTGAACTTAACTAAATAAATGGTTCATTATGGAGGAGAGAACTTGGTTTGGCAAAGCAAGGTGTCTTTTTGTTTGCTACCATTTGTTTTATAGTTTGTATTGAATTTTACCGGTTTTGAGAATTCAGCCAACATCTAGAAAGTGTTTGATAAGGATTCACTGCATCATCCAATCCCAGCAATAAACAATTTCAATAAATGTAAGTTAGTATGTTGCAGCAGAACACACATCTACATGGTCTAGATTACTCACGAAAGTTCAACATATGATTATAAAAAAAACTACTACAAATCCTGATATATGGTACATACGTAGTACTCAAAACATTGACTGATGATGTCACAATAATATTTACATTCTAGGTGCTTAGTGGTCTTCTTTATTACATATATTTCCACAGTAAATTGTGATTTATCTTACTTACTTTCTATTTAGCTGTATTTACACAGCAAATTGTTGTATCGTTTATCCACGTCCAAAGCTGGCAGAAAACCAATTGTAATGATGTCAAATTTGCTCTAATGTGACATTTCATTAATGAACAATCAAAGCCTGCAACCTATATGTAACTAAAATGTTAACATTTGTTGGTTACAGTTTATTTTTAATGTGTCCTTGTTACAGTAAGGGCCGTTTAAAACAGAATGTGTTTTTGCTTAGAAAAACGCAAGACACTGGCAGTTGAATCGGGAAAAAAAGCAAAAAAAAACACTGTGGGCCAGTTGCATAAACATAGCCATTTTGTTAAGACAGTGTCTTAAAGTCCCCCTGTGGTGAAAATCAAGTTTTTCATTTTGTTTATATCTATGTGGTGTTTTTAATATGCTTTAAGACAAACCATGTGCAGATTCATACGTCAACACCACTGATGAGTATTTTCTCCTTAAAACTGCAGTGAACCAAAGACGGTCTCAAAAACACGGTTTGAAATCGCTGGTGTTTCTGACGTCACAAACTACCTTGTAACCAATCAGATCAACGCGTGATCGTCAACCAGTGGATCTTTGAGTGGAGGCGGGGCTAATTTGCATATTCATAGAACCGCGTATACTAAATGAGGCAAGGGTGTAGAGTTACATTAAAAATATTTTAAGGCATGAAGAATTTTTCTAGGAAAAAGCGTAAGTTATTTAAGTTATTTTTGTGATCAAAGATGAGTTTCAAGGGATAAAATTATTGACTACAGGCCAGGGGGACAGAAATTTCCAGCTTGGACTGTTATATGGTAGGGGGCGCTATAATGCATCAAGCTATTTAATTAATGTTAGATTAAAGTGAATTTTTAATCTAATTAATTACACAATGTGGCGATTAATTAATCGAATTAAACGCAAATTAATCGCACATCAAATTTGGCTGAGAAATTACCCCCCCAAAGATAATTCAATAAGTTATTATTGTGTTAAATGAGAAAAGCATAATAGACTTGACAAAAAGTAGCTTTATTTAAAAAAATTGAAAAAAAGATTGATTCAACCTAAAACTTTTAGGCTTCAGCGGCCATGAGGCTGAATAAATAATGACAGAATTTTGGGGTGAACTATACCTTTATTAGGTTTTTTATTAATATGATTTTTAAAAAATGAAATGATACTCTAAAACTGCCAGTAGGTGGCAGTAAATGTATAAATGAGTAAATCATTGAGTAACCCATTCATTAGATTAGTTAAAATGGCTAATTCATTCAAGAATTAAGTAAATGGCTCTCTTTATGAATGGGCCATTGAATCATTGGTTCACCCGATTCATTCAAAATGCGAATTCGTTCAGAAACACAGCTGTGTTGTTCTGAGAAGCACAGTCATCCTGCTATGGCTTTATAGGTAACAAAAACAGACAATATTGTGTCTAAAATATACCACAATGTTAACTTGGTCTTGGGTTGGGCGGGTGCGTTAAATGCAAATTCATTTTAATTCGTTATTTTTTCCCATAACTAATGCATTAAATCGACAGCCCTAATAATTATGCATAATTTACTGTTATTACTAGTAAGTACATGTAACGTCAACGTGTAACAAGGACAATAAAAAAAAAGTGGCTTACACATTATTTTAAGGTGTCATTGTTACAGTGTAATTATATATTAAAGGACTGAGTAATAATAAGCAATACATGTACTTATAGGGTTAGGGTAAGATTAGGGTTTGGTTGAGGGTTAGTTGCATGTAATTATGCATAATTTACTGTCATTGCTATGGTAAGTACATGAAACATATGTAACAAGGACACTGTAAAATAAAGTGTTACCAAAAAGTTGTATTGGTTCCTTGCAAGCAATTATTCTAATAAATGCAAATCTAGTTTAATTTTCATCATCTTAAATGGTGATAAACACTTTGTTCAGTGTGAACTCCTAGTAAAATTAAAAATAATAATAGCAATAACATACAAACACATGAAATGGTTTTCTAAATATTGATAGTGACAATGCAACAGTAATGCCTGAGTTCTCCATAAACAAAACAAGTCCTGGGAGTCTGAAATTCTGTTAACTTATCATTCAACAATAGTCCAAGGCTTTCCACATTTTAATACCGGGAAATAAAATGGAGTTATCGGGACAGAAATCCCTGCTGAGAAAGGGCAAATGACAGAGGAAAAAAAGGGCACAAGTGAGTCATTGAATAATCCCTCCTGGTGCTATACTCTCAGGGCGGCTATAAAGTGCCGCCAAATGAAAAGAAAGTCACAATAAATGGCTGCACCTAATTACGAGGTCTTCTGTTACCACTAAAGGTGCAAACCTCTAAAATATAGCCATATAAAGTCTAATTAAGCATAACTCCGGTTCTCTAATCCAAATGCATTGGTTATGACAAATACTTAACTCGTACTCTCATAATACAACATGATTTACCAGATGCACCACACACAGGAAAGAGGAGCAATTGTTTTCATAAAATATTCGCAAAAACACACTTCAAAGCCATTTGACTCTGTTAAAATGAAGGGCCGACATAATTGTGGCAGCCATTCATATCACGGCTGTGTCAGCACAGAAAAGCGTGTCCCGATACACACACCGCCTCAGTGGCTCCCATGCTTAACCTTTGTCTACAAATAAGGCTCTGCTCTCCGTCGAACTCATTTTGCACCTCACTGAATTTCCCACAACCTAATCTGACTTGATTATATCCAAACCAACACATGTGAGATCAGATTCAAATCAATATGATATCTCAAGTACAGCCCTGGGCCATCAGATAGGGATACAGGGATGTAGGCAAGCATTAAACACAAAGACAATGAATTATGAGTGCGTTATTATTGTATGCTTGCTTCTTAGACATTGATTTATCTCTAGAAAACACAGAACAATCATTCAATCATTCATCAAGTATTTAGCCAAATCTAGGCTACATTTCAAATGCTTTTTTTTTTTTTTTTTTTTTGGTTGGCTGGTCGACAGTCTATGCACAGCAGTGAAAAATTGTGCTACACTGCATTTAAAACACAGACCATGCAAACTTATCACACAAAAAATGCCTTTTTAAATACCCTCATAAATATTCACAGACTTAATGGGTAGCTCAGGGTTATGAATGTGGCAACAAGAGACAAAATTGCCACCGCCGCAGAAGTAATAAGCAACTAGCCCGTAGCTGCTCCTGAGAGAGAATAGTTTTAATATCAGCGTGGCGCCTATAAAAATAACCTTTAACCTGAAGTTTTGTTGTATATATTTAAGCGGCTATATAGAAAATAGAGTGATTTGAAGCTCCTTATGAGACAATAGACGGTTTAATCCAAAAAGCCATTGTGCCATCACTTAAGGGATTTCAAACAAGGATTCATAAGTCCCTAGACAAAACACTGACAGCATTTGAAAGTCGTTCTGATGGCTGATTATTACATTTTCACTGATGTAAACAAATGTGTGCTAGTCCTTTTTTTTTAATTTTTTTTTTATACAATTACAGAACTAAATTCCCATAAAGGGACAAAGCAGGACCAGTTTCCTTCAAATAAAATAGTAGCAAAAACATGTGCTCCCCTAACAAGATGACAGCCTCAAAAATGAATACGTGGACACTCAAAACCATATCCTACAAATCACATTACTGCTCATAAAAGCTCAGTGATCCCAGATTATGTGCAGGACAGTGAGTAAAAAAACAACAAAAACAAAAGAAAGACGATAAAACAGGCGTAAGGTGTTGAAAATGTGAAGGAAATGAGAATCAGCCCAACAAAGGAAAAGACTTGTGTCCTCCAAGACAAAAGCAACTAACCAAACCAACATACACATGTTCGTGTCAATTTGTAAATGTAGGTCAAGTGATACATGCTCAAATACACCAAGAGGGTTTATTGTTTTATTCTCTGCTACATTGCTTTGTATGGATTCATATCTGCAACTCCACGGGTTCCTGTACTCTGCCACATGGTGGTGATATAGAGATTGTTAAAAAATCAGCAAGGTTTAAGACAAAGAATTATGCTGAAATCATATTGTTGTGGTGGATTAAAGTGCATAAAGACATTAATAGCATACAGCCCTAACCAGTTGAGGGCGCTATAGCTGACTGCCCATGATTACATATGCCAAACTAATATGAAATACTTCTGTTTGCATTATAAAGTTATGGATACATATGAATCCAACTGCGTTACTAGTGAAGGTTTATAGCAAATTGCATTTTTATCAGGCTCTCTTACACTTCTGCACAAAGGAATGCATGTTGAAAAGGTCTGAGGATTTTATGAGTGATTGTTTTTATAAGCAATAAATCCAAATGTCTGTATGGTGACACTAACAACAACTGTGTCCATATAAATGTAATAAATTACAGTAGTTAAAATCCTAAACAACTGTGTGTAGATTATGCATAAAATATTTGATTCATAAGTAATTACATTTGTAGGCTATTACTCATTACTTACAATGTAATTACCCAAACATGAAGGCTAAGATAAAGTGTGACTTAAAGGACTTTTGATTAGATAATAATCTAATCAATTAATAATCTATCATCTAATAATCTGGAAAATTCAGTTTAAAGTAACAGGAAGAAGTGGCACAGGCTGCACTTAGTTTCTTTTATGTAGTTCCAATGCATCGACACTCAATTCATCAATACAGCGCTTCTGTAATTAAACTTTGTCCCAATTATCAATTCCATCTATAAAAACACAAGAGCAGTCGGAGACAGCAGAAGTGAGCACTAGCGAGCTGCCTACAAAGACAGCGTTTTTGGACATCATATGTGAGCTTTGCGAATGCGCGTTCGGAACGCGTCTATGATGCCCCATAAAAAAACGCTGTCAAGGTAGGTTGCTCACTAGGGTTTGAGACACAGCCGCTATCATGCGTCATAATGGGTTTCACTCGTATTTCGGAATGTGACCACGTCAGATCGGAGCCCATGACAAAGACATTTCATTCAATAAACTGAATGAGCATAAACACATAAAGCCCGCAGACGTACCACTGTTGTTCAAGCTCCCAGTCCCTGAAGAAGTCAAACTCGAATAGGTCCATGTTCGGTGTGTTTCAGTGAGGTGCCGGTGGCCTCTGTGTCTGACGCGCGGCGCAGCTCGCACTGCTCGCACTGACTCTCTCCTCTCTCCGCTCAGCGACACGCAGCCCTGCGGAAGGCGGAGTCAGGGCTCGCTGGAGGCGGTCACTCATTCCGAGAAGACCGGCGCAAACACTCTGAACCAGAGCAGCTCCACCTGTGTCCAGCGTACATCACCTGTGCACACAACAGTCGAGAGGCTTTCATAATGCAAGTAAAAACTGAATCATTCAACCGAAATGTTTTAGCATCCATGTTTAACATAGACAATCAAAACAGAATTGATAAATATTATGTTTTTTTCCCTTGTGCTTTATCTTTGGTCTTATGTATGTCACTGGTGATTCATTGTGTCACTGGTGTCACTGTGTTTTTTTTGTGTGTGTTTTTTTTCACATTAAATAAAATGTCACATGTGACATGATAGTAACTTAACATCCATTTAATTCTGATACACTCAATAGTTTTTCTTTAAAGGATTGCACCATTACTTGTGGTAACACTTTACAATAAGGTTCATTAGTTAACTACCTTAGTTAATATGAGCTGATAATGAACTGCACTTATACAGCATTTATTCATCTTTGTTAATATTAAAGTCAATATTAACTAATACTTAATTAAAATCTTGTTAATATTAGTTAATGCACTGTGAACTAACATTAACAATGAACAGCTGCATTTTATAGTACATTAATTAATGAATCTTATCGTAAAGTGTTAGGAGTTCACACTGTACAAAGTGTTTATCACATTTTTAAGACGATGAAAATTAAACTAGATTTGAATTTATTAGAATAATTGTTTGCAAGGAACCAATACAACTTTTTGGTAACACTTTATTTTGCAGTGTTCTTGTTACATATGTTACATGTACTTACCATAGTAATAACCGTAAATTATGCATAATTTCATGCAACTAACACTCAACCAAACCCTTTATCCTTCCCTAACTCTATAGTAAGTATATGTAGTTGCTTAATATTACTCAGTACTTATATACATTATATATATATAATTACACTGTAACAACGACACCTTAATATAAAGTGTAACCCAAAACTCTTCAAAATAAACAAATGATCTTGCTGACCCAGGTTTAAAGTGAATGAATGTTGTCAGAATTTGTAAATAATATTTTTGATTATAGATAATAAGCAGGATTATGCAGTAAAGCATGCTGATCATGGATATCAATATAATAATAATTAAGTATTTCTAAAATTACTATGAAATGATAAGTAACATATTGATTGTCAAGTTTGTCTATAAGAATTATCCTGCATGATATAAAGTTCACTGTTTTGATGTGGTTCTAAGAAATAATACCCAGACATTATCGTTGTCTGAGTATAACGCAATATCAGCACGATATTAAAATACTGATGCTTGTTGTGAAAAAAAACAAAACATAAAAATTTCAAACAAATCAAGTTTATTGAAGCTGTAACCAAAGAAATTAGAGTTGCAACAGTAAGCACGAGGACCTCTGAAGGCAGCAGTGTAAGAGAAATGTCAGCAAAGCAGCTTGGCAAATATATTCATATCCCTGATAACACAAAAAGAAACATTACACAGAAGAAAAACGCTGCCAGGAATATGCCTCTGTGCATTATTCCTGGATACAAATGTTCAGCACAAGTCATAAAGCGCATGTTTTTTTGTTTTGTTTTTTCGTAAAACACAAACCACAAGACAGACCCACATATGTTTGCTGTCGACATTATGATGATTTGGCAAGAACCATATGGCGATCATGTTCCATGTTGCACATTGCTACAACAAATGTGACTTTTTGCATACTTCGCCCGGGGATGCCCTCTCAAAATTCATTGCAGAGACTCGGAAGCGATATTAATCTTACCTTGAAATAACACAGTAGGATAGGAGAAATAAATTTCTGAGGCAGAATGGCTTTCCGGATGTTATACGAATGAATGCTTTGCTGATGGATTTCACAATGGTCAGGCAGCACAGAGACGATGCCACTGCGTCTAACAATAGCTCACGCTGATACAATACAGTTTATGCCCTTAGCACCCGCTCTTTACTAGCAGTGCGATAAAAGTGGAAAAGATGAGTCAGGCTATCTCTCCCTTTTGCTCAACGTAAAAAAAAAAAACACACAATATTTATTTTTTGGCGCAATCATAATATTACTTCAATATATAACAAGCTATTGAACATCTCTTTATGAGGTCTTCTCTTCTGAACTCAATAATGTTTCCATGTTAACCTCAGATGAATGCATATAAGTGACCCTCAGAGTAACAACTCAGAAGATTATCGTAGCAGAACAAGAAGTGCAATAGGGCAGTTTGAGAGGCTATTTCAGGATCTAGGCTAGTGTGTAAGTGAGCATGTTGAAGCTTTTCAGGTGAAATGCTGCTTTAGAGCAAGGAAGTATAATGGTTCGGCTAATGCTCGGTACACATTGTACAATTTTGGGCAGTCCCAGATGAAAATTGACCAATCGTGGCAATTTCTGTGGTTTTCACGGTCTTACGATCAAAGATAGCCTGCGATCAATTTTTGGCAGTGTCAGAAGTTTAGCATGATCATCATCTCATATTGTGTTCCGGCGACGACCTACGTACGTCTACTGACTAGCCAATAAAAATGCAGAATGAAATGGCGTATTGATCAAAGCGACATGGCGCTAAAACTTAAATCTACTTAGGCTACCTCAAGCTCCATTTGCAAAATTAGCATGCCAAGTTGGCCTCTTTTCCGTAGTCCATTTTCTCCGCTTTTGCTTCCTCCTCCTTTTCAGCGCACATAAAAACCACAATTGTCAAAGTGCGAATCATCTGGCTCTATTTGTTTACCACTATAGCACATGCTGATGACCTTTTATTCTTCTATACTAACTTGCTTGGTAGCCTAAGATTCAATTGGTATCATCATCGTACCCTCTACATACATGTCGTACCAAAGGTTTTTAGATGTGATTTGTAATGATCTTATTGTATTGGCGAACTTGCACAGGCTGTTGGAGGCATCCATCGAGGCATCCAAATTTCATAAGATGAAATTTCCAAATAACAAGAAAGTTCTCCTAGTTCTCTTGGTTCTTTTGGTCTGGATCTGAGAGTCAGCTTGACTAGCGTGACCTGCCAGAACTGACGCTATACGCTTGATGTTGGTTCTCTTGGTTCTTTTGGTCTGGACCAACAAAAGAAAATGATACATTTAGTCCTGGTTCCTAACTTTTTTTTTTTTGTACACCAAATCTAAAGATACAAAACTAAACAGAAAAGCTACTTTTAAGGATGTATGTTTTGCAACAGAACATGCAGAACATCCAAAGCAATGCTGTGTTTTGGGCTAAATGAGCACGTTGTACCTATGTGCATAAACATGATGGTATTTTGACCAGCTGAGAACTCACAAAAAGCTTATAAAATGTGCAAAGGAGTCAAAACAGCAGCAGGAATTTCTCCGTTACACACAAACGAAGATCTGGTTGCCTGAAGACGGCGGTTCTGACACCTATGTAATGGGGCAACACATGACCAGAAGAACCAGGTGTTGAGCACCCTGTCCATAGGGTCGCATCTTGGGACATCACATTTTAGTTTGTTTAGATGTCTTTGGTCCGTGTTGCACTCATACTGCAGTCGAACCACACCAGGGTTCATTTAGAAGCAGACCTCTGGGTCTCGGTCCGCTTGTTTTGTGCACCAGAGTTCAGATGGCAGCATTCACACTTATTCAGATGATCCGCAACAGAGCAATCGCACTATTATTTTCCTTTATCAATAATAACTCAGGCACGTTAACATGGATCTCATGAGTTGTTTACTTTGCCCTTGTGAAAACCGTTTAAAAAGGGTACTTATTACAGAAATAATATACTTTAAAAGAATATATTTTAGTGCAAACTAAAAGTAAAGTTTTCAGACACTTAACTGCATGTTGAATGCAATTAGATGAAAATGTACTACAGTTTAAATTTATATTAAATGCAATTAGCTGAACTGTAGAGTGCTTTTGTGCCACTTAAGAATGACATAATTACATCTTAATATGTCTTGATAATTACTTTGAAACAGGGTTAAAGTGTATTGCGTAATGAAATGACAAGCTTTACGTTAAACTAAAATTTACTTGTAATGTAATTTTTTCTAACTTTACTGTCATTCCACGTTTGCAATGATGATTTAAAATATATGAATTTTAAAAGTAATATAAAAATGTCTCCGTGGTGTTCCTCAGACGATCGCAGGATAAGCGGTTTAGGGAAGGATATAAAATAAAATAACGTACAGTACATTACGTGTGTTTTAGTATGTTAGTCAACACGGCAAAATAAGTGTATTTTTTAATACCCCTTCCTCCTCAGACTAACACTTGTTAAAGAAGATCAGAATCATTTTAATTAGTTGTTGAAACTCCTGATTGTGAAGCAGCCTAATAACGAATTTTGTCAACACTTTTCAAACGCACAAGGGATAAAGAAACACTGCAAAACATCATTCTGTTTCTTGAACAAACAGTTTGCTAATGATGAGTAATTTGTTCCTTCTCAAGCATCAGAGCTCAGCTTTGGTGTTGCAAACACTTTCGGGTTTAAAAAGCACAAGATATTAATTTGATTACAGTTCAACGAGTGATGCTGCTTGCATTTGATTATAAATGAATCATGGCTTTTGACCACTCATGTGAACGTCCCACCCGGTCGGGTAACATCAGAAGTGTTCAAATGGTGGAAATATAGCCTCTGGCAGCTGGTGTGATAAATGACTTGAGAAATACTTCATCATAACAGCCAAGGCCACACGACAGGCACCTCATCCCGTCTAATCTCACTGAGATGAATAAGCGAGCCATTACAGCTGTGCTGATACGGTCTAAGGGGGATCGCCTCCTAATTATACCACTGTAATTTCTCAGTTAATTATCTCCTGCCCACTGTCCAATTCAAACTCCCACTGTAGTCGTCCTACAGTTGGGTCATTCTTGTTATTTTCATGTCTTCCATCCCATATATGTCTTATTACATGGGATGAAATATTAAACATTTTTTTTATAGAAATAATCGTTTAAATCTCGCAATTTTGACATTATTTCTCAGAATTGCGAGATGTAAAGTCAGAATTGTGTGACATATGGTGCGTTCAAGTTCTCCTGGGAAGTTCGTACTTACGAGGTAGGAAGTCGTGTTTATGACGGCATGTGTGTTCAAGAGTAAGATGGCCGTGTACTTTCTCTTAATTAATTACACAAAAATAGAGCAAGTTTCTTAAACTCTAGTTCTAGAAAATGAAGAACAAAGAAATGTGCACCAGGTGTGCTTTGGTTTTTTATATTTGTAATTCATTTAGGAAGCCACTGCAACATTTATCGTTACATATTACATTGTTATGTTATAATGCCATCATATTCTGTGCAGGCAATTAGCTTACTTCGCTGTAAATAGAAAAGTCTAGCAATATCACTGCTAAATACCTTAAGTATTGTGGTATTCCACCATTTTTCTCAGTGACACGCTCCCAACTCGTAAAGATCGGGGCTTGAAGAAAATCCCGAGCTTCCCACTCGTATTTACGACATTGTGGTGGCGTTCATGTACGCTCAACTCGTAAATACGATCTGTACGAGATGACTTGAACGCACCAATAGTTGCAATTGAGTGTTATAAAGTCAGAATTGCAAGATATAAACTTGCAATTGCATGTTATAAAGTCAGAATTGTGAGAAATAAACTCACAATTCTGACTTTTTTTCTCTGCAATTGAGAGTTTATATTTCACAATTCAAACTTTATAACACTCAATTTATCATTCTGACTTGCATTGTGATCTGTAAACCTTTGCTTCCAAATTAATCTAGTTAACTACCATATTTATTTTAAAATCTTTTATATATCCCTCCATGGCATATTTAAGTCCCACTTGAATGCTCCTTGACGAGAGGTTGTCCTTCTATGTCCAACATTTATAAAAAAATAAAAAATAAAAAATAAACATATTGGGACAAGGTTTTCACACTGACAGCTGTCATTGTATAGCCTGATTCCGTCATACTCAGATTCTAGTCAGAATGTGAGTCTGATACTGCTCCATTGGGCTGTGATTATGGGGCGTGTTTCAACCGAGCCAGCAAAGAAAAGGCCTCTGCATTTGATTGGATAGACCTACAACCAATCAGAGCAACAGAGTAAATGACGCATGCTCTACATTAATCTTTCCGACCGACCGAATTGATCAAATGTCGATATCCTCTATAACAGTCGCGATGGCGGAATCTACACGTTTCATTATACAAAGTTCAGGAGGAGCACGTTCAAATAATCAATCCAATCAACTTGTCATCAAACAATACCATGTCTAGCGTTACCCTATCAGCTTGAGAGGAACCATATTCACTCTGTCACCTCACCTAACACTCCTTGACAGTTTTCAGCATCCCTCCACCACCCCGAATCCTCACTCTTGGCTTGTTCTTCCACAGCCAGGAATACGGGGGAGTAGTCTGGGTTTGGGCCAAATACCGAGCCCGTAGCCCTCTCCTCGGACAGTAGGCTACGTCATATACACATTTATCCTATCTTATCCTAACTTATTTGTGTGAACTCGTGCAATCTCAATTCTCCAGCAGCAGTCATCTTTTGTTGTAAACGAATTCAATCCAAGCGCTCTTTGGTGACGTGGATGATTACGTAACTGTTGAGCTGTCCATCATCGTATAAAGCCCGCCCTGGCAATTTGATTGGCCCGACGATTTCTGAACCGGTCATAATTACTCCTCAATGGATCGAGTCCAGACCGAACTTCCCGACCAAAAAAATGTTGTGGGCGGGGTTCGGTCTGGCATCCAGGCTAGTCATTGTAAGACGGTTAGCAACTCTGTTTGTCCGAAATAGCAACACTAAATAAGGGTGGCAGGGCTTACCGATAGGTCAATTGGGCCGGCAGTGGCACTACAGCGATTAAAAGTATGAAATCGCTTATAACTCATAACTCCATAAAGTCACAGGTTATTTTTGATTTTTTTTTTAAAACCTACTGTTGCAAACTAGTCCTAGGTTTTTCACTGGATTGGAACCAATGCAGAAAGATTCCCTGGAGCCCAATTGCAAATAATTATCGAAAACAGTAAAAATTCAGATTCACGTCCACGTCAAGACACCAAAATGTTCGAAGTGGGCGTGGCCACTTATACTAAAACAGCTATCACTCTTGAATGTAATGAGATAATTTCACCAAACTTGGTGCTCCAATGCACATGCTCAGTTTGTGGATGCGTGAAAAGAATGCGTCCACTGGCTACTTTGTGGAGGTACTAAACGAAAATGGCTATAGCTATGCAACAGTCAGTCCGATTGACTTGAAAAGTGGCATGCAGTGTCTTGTTCCAAGGTGCCGTGATTGTCTTTGAGGATATTCGAGTATCTATACTGGCGCTATAACAGTTAAAAAGCTTTAAAAATATATTTCCTTAGTAAATTTCCTGTATTGGCTATAAATGATAATTTCCATCTATGATCTAGGTGGTTACAGGCTTGCTAAATTGAACATAATACCTTTTTACGCATGTGGTTAAAGCCAGGCCTTAAAGTGCTTGAATTCTGTGATGTTTTGGGGTGTTACAGTTAGTTAATTCCCGGAAACGAGTAAATGATGAGAAATATCAAAATTTCGGTTGCAGTTTATATGACAGTACGTGCAGCTTACAGTACTTTCCTAATAAAGTACTGGTTATTATAAGGAAACTATATAGGTTCAGGGCTTGGTTCAGGGTTAGCACCTAATTATTACCCTAGTTACTGTAATTACTATAATAAGTACATAGTATGTACATGGGGAACAGGACTGTAAAATAAAGATATTTAATTAACTTCACGTTGACTATACCCTCATGTAAACTAACTCTCTACCTTACTCTGCTCTACCTAATATCTGTTAATATTTCTTACCATTTTGCAATCAATAAAGGTTTAAGTGTTTGATCTCGACCAAAGCATATTCCTTTCATTTAAACACAGTATTAATTTTTAAGAGGATACAGTGATCAAAAGGTGCTGGAATAATCTAGTTTTTTTCATTCAAACACAATTATTTTTCATAGATTTGCGAGTTTATATCTCAAAATTCTGACTTTACAACTCGCAATTGCGAGATTATATCAGGCAAATTCCGAGGAAAAAGTCAGAATTATAGAAAGAAAAAAGAAAAAAAGGTCAGAATTGTGAGAAGTCGCAATTACCTTATTTATTTTTTTATTCTGTGGCGGAAACAAGTTTCCTTAAAGAACATACCAAACTAAATCTAACATTACAGCCTATTTAAAACACACAACCAAGTAAACACAGTAAACTTGCATTGCATTAATGAAATCATTTACAACTGAAAAGTGCTTGGTACAGTACTTTGAGAACCATGAATATGCAACACAAGTGCATCCCAAGAACATCTGCTCCACAGTTGGAGTTTTCCCACTCACCTGAAAAGGTGAAATGTGTGAACTTATTTCAGTTCAGTGGTTCACAGTTCAAACCTTTTTTTTTTTTTTTTGGTTTGGTTTGGTGGAATGACAACATTCTTCGCAATTATTCACTTGAAGTAAAGTGATACATTTCAGATTTATTCAACAGGACATGTTTTGGCTATCAAGTTTTGGAACTCATCATGCCAATCATCAATAAAAGCAACAGAAAGGATATCAAAGCATCTTTAACAATAATCATTTACTACATTGAATACTATGGAAGTCAATGGGGTCCATCAACTGTTTGGTTACCGACATTCTTCAAAATATCTTCGTTTGAGTTCAACAGAAGAGAGAAACTCATACAGGTTTGCAACAACTTGAGGGTAAATGAGTAAAAGAGTAAATGATGACAGAATTATTTTTTTTTAAGTGAACTATTCCTATAGTATATGAGATTTTAAAGGTTATACAGCACAGGGATTTTCAGCAAATTTTGACAAAAATTTGGGCCGTTTCTGAGTTATGAAGACTTGGAATATATCATTCGATTTTTATGGTCTAAATGTATGGTGCTTTTGACAGCCCCTGCAAATGTAAGCTTTCATAGTTGGGAAAAAGACAGCAGGAACTTTCTTCAAAAAAAAAAAAAAAAAATCCTGTGCATTCAAAAGAACAAAGCAAGTACGGGGTTGGAACACATGAGGGCGAGCAAATGACAGAATACATTTTTTTTTTAATTAAAATCCATTAATATCTGCAGTTTTACGGTTTTAACAAAAAGGCACAACCCCTCTGAACTCAGTCGAGCACATTTATTTGATGACTTTCCCTGTAACAATAACTCTGGCACTTTAACACGGATCTCCCACGAGTTGATTGATAATTGGCATGTGCACTGGCAGCAGGGCACTGCCACATCAACAGCTCCACACACTCCTGCCCGCTGACTGACACATGTTAATTAGACCCCTTTATAAACCGCTGCAACGCTCAGTCTCAAACCATTTCTCTCTCTCTCTCTCTCTCTCTCTCTCTCTCTCTCTCTCTCTCTCTCTCACACACACGAGATGATTATAGACTTAATCAAAAATCCAGATTCGGTCAGGAGAGTCAGGTGGACCTTCTTGATCCCAAGTCAAAAATAAATAAATAAACGAACAAATAAATAAATGAAGTTCACCGTTCTCTGCAGGTAAACACATAATATATATACATATATATATAGGCCTATGTTTAAATCTTTTTTTGTGTGTGTTTTATTTTGATTGTTTTCATTTAAAAATTTTAAAAACGTTTTATTGTTTAATTATTTAATAGCTTTTCATTAAACTCACGAACCTCATTCATCGGAAACCTCAGTCCGGGAAACCCTGATGTAATGTAATATTTAATGCACTTGATAAAAAATGAATATATTTGATTTCTCTTTGTATTTTTATATTTTCCAAGTTAAATCAATGAGATAAACAACTTGGGTTAAAAGTAATCTAAAAGTAATCAAAAATTAGTCAGATTATATTACATTAAATGTGTAATGTAATGGATTACATTACTAACATAATTTTTTTTTGTGTAATTTGGAATCAATAACCGACTACAATTTGAAAATAACCTGCAGCACTGGCTAAAAGTCTAGTTGAGCCGACTGATCTGACTCATTCACCAAACGTTACTGACCAAGGGTCATGTCTTTCAAACAAAACTAGCTGTTTCCATCCAAAGTTGCAAATTTAACTTGCGAGCAAAACTGGAATATTGCATGAAACATTTACGAATACAATTATTAGGAATAGGAATTAAACCCAATCATTCTAATTACAGACTCGGACAGAATGACCAAACCAACATTTGAGATGCTGTGCAATGAAACTGATCCACTGATTAGTCCAGTTATCCAATCACATCCTCTGTTGAGGCAAAGTCACGTTTTGTTGTTGTTGTTGTTGTTGTTGCACATCAAATGATTAATTCTGTACATGTGTTTCCATCACAGTTCATGCGCATGTTGCTTATCGGATTTTTTTTGTTTTTTTTGTATCCGCCTCAATTGAGCGCATGCGGTTTTTATGAGCATTTTTAGAATATATGCACATCTTGCCGTTCCATCTATCGCTTTTTTTTTGTGCAATATCCCAAAATGTGCATAAAACTACATAACTACAGAGAGATTGAGAAATATTTTGGTCATTTTAGATTATTTAACTTTCTTATACTTCTTGCATGAAATTGGATATTTAATGAGTAGACTAACTCCTGATGTAAACAATTTCTCACACACTTTTGTTCTTTAAAACAATGCCTGAATAGCAATGTTCTACTGCATTCAATAGCTTGCACAGAATTAAATAAATAAATAAATAAACCATCAGAAACCTGCTTGAAAACATGTCTGGCATTGGTCGAACAATCACATTATTGTTTGAGCCAAGGCTGATCAAACAAACAGAAAGAGCCGCAATAAAGTGCACATTAAACCGACAAATAGAAGAGAATTTAATCATCAAAAAAAATACCTTAAAGTCCCCTTGTAGTCAATAATTTTATCCCTCAAAACTCCTATTTGATCACCAAAATTACATGTTTAAAAAAAAAAATTTCCTTGAAAAAAATTGCTTAAAATAGCTTGAATGTAACTCTACACCCTTGCCTCATTTAGTATACGCGGTTCTATGAATATGCAAATTAGCCCCACCTCCACTCGCACCACCTCAGAGATTCACTGGTTGACAATCACGCGTTGACCTGATTGGTTACAAGGTAGTTTGTGACGTCAGCGATTTCAAACTGTGTTTTGAGACTGTCTTTGGTTCACTGCAGTTTTAAGGAGAAAATACTCAGCAATGGTCTTGACTTATGAATATGTAGATGGTTTGTCTTAAAGCATATTAAAAACACTACATAGACGTATAAGCAACATTAAAATCTTGCTTTTCACCACAGTGGGACTTTAAGATTATATAATTTCAGAATGTAATTTCCTGACTAATCCAACCTTTTGTTTTATATATTCATGAACCTTTCATCGTTTGCATGGCGCTATTGTTCTCTTCAAAACTAAAGGAGTTTGAGTGAAAGAGGTCTCGAGTCATTCATTTTCATTTATATTCCCTGTCGATTCTGCATATCTCCTGTTTCTTTCTCCTGCTCTTAGACAGCAGCCATCCAGAACGCTTGAACAGTGCAAAGGGGGGGAAAAAAAAGAAAGAAAGAAAAATAAGTGAGAAAAAAAGAGGGTGCTATAATGCAGTGCACAAATCCAAAATGCCTGTGGCTAATTTCTGCAGAAAAATCTCTTTGGCACTGATAGGTTTCTCAATACTGCTTTTGTGCTTTCAAAGCTTCAATTGATCTGCGGGGAAAAGGAGAGAGGGTGTTTTTTGCTAATTGCAAAAGTGTCAAAGACGAAAAGCTCTGATGTGAATAAACAAAGACAAATCAACATTATTGTAGTCATCAATCTTTTATGATCATTTTAAAATCCAAATCCAAGTTTAAAGTCGCAATTATGAAATATTATCCAATATGTATGTGAAAATGTTGATTTTCACGTTTCTGAAGTAGTTTTCAGTGGTGCTCACCTGTTTGGATAGCAGGTTACTGGTTGATGGCGTTACACTAAAGATGTGCATGCAAGAGGAAAAAGGGGTATAACTATTATTTGTCATACATGCGACATACAATACTTATTTTACACATAATATTCAGGGCTCAATGTAAGTTAAAATCGACAAACAGCACTCGTAGAAAAATTATGATTACCTAAATAACAGTAACTTTTTTTTTAACTGTCCTTGTTACACATCACATGAAGTTACTACAATAATTACAATAAATTGTGCATAATTACATGCAACTAACCTTAACCACATCCTAATCCTAACAGTATAGTAAGTACAGTACATATGCTGTAGTTAATTATTATCACTAAGTACTTCATTGTATAATTACACAGTTATACTGACACCTAAAATAAAGTGTAGCCTAAATAACACCTCAAACGATCATAACAATGACAAGAACTTTTACCAACCTAGGCTCATTGGAAAAATGTGCCGGAGCCGGATCCAGATCCAAATGGGACGTCCAGATACTTTTCTCCTACTGTTTTATGAAAAACTGTAAGTTCAAACATACTACTCTTTTCATATAGCCTACTGTTTTTCACCTGCTACACTGTTGCTTCTTTTAAAAGAAGCAGATAAATGTGAATCTATATATTGCAACAGTTTTGAAATGAAATACCCGGTAAGTGGCACTAAAGGTAAATGCGCTAAAATAATGTACCAGCTACACTAAACCCTAAACGAACACGACAGCGTTAAAAGAAAATGTTAATAAAAATGCCTTTTATGAAGCAACCATGCTTCTACAAGTCTCCGAGCTCTTTTATAGTGACTCGTGTTTCACAGGTCTCGTACCCAAGTGCAATGCTGTGCCAGGTCAGGTACAGAGCAAGTTTACTATGGTAGAAAAGCCATGGAGCTGAGTATAAACAAAATTCTAAATGTATTAGTTCACAAAGAAACTGTGAAGATAATCTTTATTAATTGGAAAATCATTGGAATAAATAAAATAAAAATGGTGCTAAAAGGAATAAAAGCTGTTGTGTTACTGCCTATACTGCCACTGGAAACGACAGTGAATTGAATGGGTACATTTTTTTAATTTTCTTTCACTGAACACATATTGGCTTTTACAGCCCATTACAGCACACATGCTGTTGATTGATCTGAATTGTATTGTATGTTGTTCCTGCATATGTGCAGACATATCATGTAAAAATGTAATGGAATAACTTCTTCATCTTGCCAACAATAGGCTGTAGTAACTCACAGGAGATGGATCACATGAACGCTCTTCGCTCGCTTTGGCAGTTGTTGCCTCACGTTGCATGTGCACAAAGTTATTCTTAACTATGTGGAGTTCCTGGCCACAGACACATCCTGTTGCCAAAGGTCACTGTCGCTCACGTTGCCACAAGTTAATAGCTTTCACTGAAAATCAATGAATTCAGGTCACTTTATTGCTGAGACGATGCCAGTGTGAAACTCTACAGTTCTCGCAATTAAATAATGTGTACACGTATTTAAAGGGTAGTTTACTCAAAAATGAAAAGCCCATGATTTACGACATTCTTCTTTCAGACAAATACAATCTGAGTTATATTAAAAAATGTCCTGGCTCTTGGCAGTGAATGGCCGGTTTCTGTGTTTTAAGTCCATAAAAGTGCATCTATCCATGATAAAAGTGCTCCACACGGCTCCGGGGGTTAATAAAGGCCTTCTGAAGCGAAGTGATACGTTCTTGTAAGAAAAATATCCACATTTAAAACTTTATCAACTAAAACATCTAGCTTCCGACAGACGGCCGTACACATTTTTGTTCAGATTTCAAATTCAGATTTGAAGCAAGACGCATTGATGAACGCGGAAGCGCAGAGGATAGAGCAAAACAAAACACCATTCACGAATTAGAAGTCTAAAACGAGAACTTTTAAAGAGAAATGTCGAGGAGCTTGAGTCTGTTGCCCAGCCCTGTTTGTTTGAACCGCGAGAGGCGTCAAAGCGTACGATACTCCTGCATACGTCATACATCAAGTGTTACTCTTTTGGCGTAAGTCGACTTGCGTAGGCCGTCTGCCGGAATAAAGTTTGGAAGAGCCAGGACATTTTTTTAACATAATTCTGATTGTATTCGTCTGAAAGAAGAATGTCATATACACCTAGGATGGCTTGAGGGTGAGTAAATCACGGGCTAATTTTCATCTTTGGGTGAACTATCCCTTTAAAGTCACAAGATCCAAATCAAATCGAGTGAAAGCTATACAAATAATATAACCGATCAGTTTTGACTAGACACCAAGACTGTCATGCCAGTCACTTACTGTGTGAACAATCTGAAATGGCAAACAAAAATCTGAATAGTTCTTCCAAAGCAGCTTTTGAAACAACAGGGAAACAGTTCATCTGTGTTTGCACGTTTGACAATGACATGCGCATTATGAGTGTATACAGATGCAATCTCAACTCTATTGAGAAACATCAATTATTCGGCAGCGGTGTCAGTTCGAAAGGCAGCGGCTTTATATCTGCCAGCCTTTCATTCCAGGCATCATCTGTTTGTGCCGAGTGGGAGAAAGTTCTCTGGCAGAAATAATGACCAAATAGAAGCAGGTCTTTGAAGACAAGAATCAAAGAATTCCAGCCGCTGGATCGAGGGAATTGATAATGACAGTGTTTTTCGTCGGGGCAGTGAGATTAATCATAGACCGAGGGGAGAGGGGATGGAGGGAAAGAAGAAGAAGAAAAAAAAAGAAAGAGGCAAACATTTCTACCGATCCTAATTTTTCTGGCGTGGACTGACTGCTGAGCTCTATAGAGGTGCTGGTTTTTGGAACAGACTGGGAGCGAGCTCATTAATGTTTGTGTGGATGGATCAAACGAGAGACTCGCTATGTTCTCTCTTCCTTTATCATTTCGCTCTTCCATCTCATGGATGTTTTTTTTTTCTTCTTCTTCTTTCTGTTAAAGGCCGCGCTGCCTTAAGTGAGGTTTCTGCTTGCGATGTTTCACTGGTATGCGAGCGGAGGGATCCTGAGCAACGGCAGCATGGAAAGATGGTTTAATGTCACCTTGTCATGCTATTTTGCTTCAGGGCCACGAGGAATCACAACGGCGTTGGAAATGCACTGGGGATTTTAGACTGGCATTTTTGAATTTGTCTTACGGCATATTCCCTTCTCTACTCTATTCGCACATGTCAGTGATTATACAATATTTCCAGTGATCAATTTGTCTTCAAAGACCAATTCCATTAAAACTGCTCATATGATAAAGATTAAAAGCAAGTGTTATTGTTATATCAATACTAGCCAATATTATTTTTTTCTCCCCTTTATATATCTTATTAGCATAGGATATTGGCTGTTTATTCTTATAAAGCGCATATTAATGCCTTATTCCGAATTACCATACGTTCCTTAATCCTACCCTAAACCTAAATTAACAACTACCTTACTAACTATTAATAAGCAATAGTTAATAGTGGTAATTGGACCCTAATCTAAAGTGTGATCATACCATTTTTTTCTGCACAGTTAAAAAAAATCAGTGATATTTAAATAAGCTTTATTATTATTTAATCATAATAAATAGGTTAATAATACCTATTTCTATAATTTTGTGTACAAAAAAATAAAAATAAAATAATAATTACACTACCGTTCAAAAGTTTGGGTTCAGTAAGATTTTTTAAAATGTTTTTGCAAGCCTTCTCGGTAACACTTTATTTTACGGTGTCCGTGATACAGAGTAATTACTTAATTAATTACTTAGTAGTAGACATTGTAATAACACGTCACAAAATGTAATTAACATGTAACTAAGTTATGGAAGAGCCTGTACTTACAGATTGTAATTACACTCATGTAATAGGCAGCTACTGTTACTACGCGAGTCTTGTACATGACCATTCAGCACATAGTTATAGGCATCTAAAGATTTATATGCCCTCTTTTTCCACTCGGTTTCTCTATCAGGTAGGTGTAGAAGTCAGGCCACTCAACCGGAGGTAACTTAGAGTTAACGTTAATCCTGTCAGATCGTCCATCCATTGAGTGTACGGGTCAGCCAATCTGGGTCCGTCCGTTCGTTAAAATTAACTTTTGCAAATAACAATCGCGGCCCTAGACAGTGAGTGACCTTGTACATTAAGATAAAATCGGTTTTCTCCCATCATTGTTAAAAAAAAAAGCTAACAAAACTTGCAAACTAACGTTAGTGAAGCGGCCAGGTTCTGCCACCACCTAAGCTCCGCCCACAAAAAAACATCACTATGTTTACCAACTGAAAATTGGTCTATTAAAAGGCCGTTGTTAAGTTTAGGTATTGGCTATATTAAGGGATTTAAAATATGGTTAATGCAAAATAAGGCATTAATGTGTGCTTTATAAGTAGGCTACTAATAAACAGCCAGTTTCCTAGTAATATGCATATAGGCAAAAAAAAAACAAAAAAAACATAGGCATCTCTCTTATTGGTAAATATTTCATAACAAATGTGCTTATGAGACAGCATATGATCCAACCAACCTGTGACCCATGCAGTCTCCAGTAACCAGAGCTGGTCTGATGGCTAGAACTCCCTGAGCTGAGAGTCGGCGGACAGTGTGACCTTTTAGCGAGTGTAAGGGATAAAATAAACTGCTGTCAGTGGTAATGAGCCATCTGGACCTCTCATCCAGCCACCGTCCCACCTGAAGCCCCCATCAATCTGCACCGCTGCTGTCGAGGGGTGAAGGAAACATCTACCATGACCCACCAATGCAGCTCTTACCTTACTGTACCCGGGCAGCCAGGTGTCAACTAGTCTGCAGAGCCCTCCAGATGAGAAATATTATAACTTTACATTTCAGAACAAGAGTTAAATGCCAGATAATCTAGACATACTCAAATTCCGTATTTATCCAGTGTGAGACTATAGGGTTAATCTGACGTGCTCGTTTTGGTCAGACACACAGTGCTCTCTGCTGGAACTGACAGGAACTTTACACTTACTGCCTGAAGGGAACGTGTTTTTGTGGTTTGTAAGAGGTGGGGAACATTTGAACCCCTGTAACAGGGCTTACCTCGATAAAATGGAGATGCTGGTTAGAAAGTCTGGATTAGGTGAAACTTCCAGAAACTGGACAAAGCCAACATAAAATTACAACATACATACAATAAAACTTCATACAAGTAAATGTAAGTGAAATAATTAAACATAAAGTGAATATAAGTCTAAAACATGGTTCAGAAAGAAAAAAAAAACTTAAAAACTGTGGGGTTGGTAAATATTTCATGTTTTTACCAAGGCTGTTACAGTAAAACGTTTTTTTATATTTTTTTTATAGCTGTTTTCTATTTTAATGTATTTTAAAATGTAATTTATTCCCGTGACGCAACGCTGAATTTACATCTGCCAAAACTCCAGTCTTCAGTGTCACATGATTCTTCAGAAATCATTCTGATATGATTTGCTGCTCAAGAAACATTTCTTATAATCGTATCCTTAGTACATTAAAAATAGTTGTGTGGCATCATATGTTTGTGGAAACTGGGATTTTTTTTCAGGATTTGATGAATAAAATGTTTAAAAGAAGAGCATGTATTTGAAATAGAATTTTTATAACAATATGAAAGTCCTGTCACTTTTTTTATAAATAAAAAGAGCTTTATAAATGCCTCAAAGTACTGACCCCAAAATTGTAATTAAATTAAATTAGCTTTAAAAAAAAAAAGAAACTGGCCCAGCTATAAAGTAATTTCTCTTTTTTAGTATCACTCTGCTAATTTAATTACATATAACCTATAGAATGCCACGATTGACCAATCAAAATCAAGCATCCCAGAATGGTGTAGTAAAATGCCTACAAGTGGAAATTGATGGATATATCAGCTGAACCAAAAAGAGATGTTTAGCCCATTATTCAAGACGGTAGTGACCAGTGGTTGTCCCCCACCCCCCCAAAATATTTTAAATTTACCATAAAAGCACCATAAAATCAGTCTTAAAAAGCCATATTTCTTTGAGTGTCTAAAGGACCACCATTGACATCAAGAACGATAACAATAAGAAACAGTAGTAAAATCATTCTAAATATTAAAGAATAGCAGAGTCCACACCACAACTATAACGTTAACAGGACAGAGAAACGATATCGCTGGAATAATTTTCAGAACGATATTTTGCAGTTGATGAATGACTAAAAACACTGACAGCCAATCATAATCCATCCTGTTTTCAAGAGCTCAAACACTTCAACAGCAGACGTCAAAACTGCAAACACCAAGAAAAATAAACTTAGCTTGCGTTTGTGTGGACGCTACATAGATATATACACTAGATGTCGCCTTGGCTACGGCAGTTCATTAGAACGAATGCGTCAATAGAGCCGCCATCTTGGAACAGGGGAGCCCTCCTCTTTAATGCATCAGCGTCAATGTAGACAAAAGTCTAACGGAAATAAAATCACCATAAATCGTCATGAATGCGATTTGCACTGCTTTTTTGGTTCGTTCAAACGGTCAGACATTTTTTTTTTAACATTCTTCCTAGTTCAGATTTCATTCGTGTGAACATCATACGCAGCACAAAAGTCCGCCACCTTCCATGCATTCGAAGTACCTGTACAAGATTTCAAGATTTTACACCAAGAATTCTAACTACAACGATAACTATATAACGTCCACATAGATATCTATAGATACTTCCTATGACAAGACCCCTGTTCCAAGATGGCGGCGGTTTTGACACATGCTTAGAACCCCAAGGTGACATCTATTGTATCTATGTGGATGCTATATAGTTATCGTTGTAGTTAGAATTCTTGGTGTGAACAGGCCGCCAGTCATTTGATAAAATCTTGATATCAGCCACTAACACATTTTTACACCATGCATGTGTGCAAGTGAGAGAGCTACTATTGTTTGGCATCAGTAACATACCACAAAAGTCATTTGGACTACTGTAAATAATACTTGTATGGTGATTTTTATTCTTTTCAGGGCTTGACAGACCCTGGTCAACAAACACTTTTAACAGATCACCTTGGAGATTCTTCTTTTGAGATCCACAGAAAGAAAGTCATACAGGTTTTGATTGTGCATCACAACGGAATAGACTTGTATAGCCGTGGTCCTCAGACTCCATATATCCTATACTGCGAGTGCTGGGGAAATATGGGTCTGACCATGAAGACACAAAGGTCCCACATAAACCAACATCAATGACAGGCTGTGCAGTGGCTCGTCACTTCTCACTTGGCTTTTTGGATCCTATAGGATGCTTTTAAACGCAGCTCACACACACACACACACACACACACACACACTCTGAATGGCATGGACTGCTTCCTCATTCGGAGTGATTCACTGCCACTTCACAACACCACTCTTCAGTCTGGGACTGACATTTCCCACATCCAGACTGCTGCTCCTGACAGCCACAGAGAAAAGAAGAGAAGAAAAAAAGACAGGTGCACAAGGGGTCTGACTTTATGTGTAGAGACAAAGATATGCCTTGTGGAAGCTAATCCGTGTGTTCAGTTTTTACAGTTATCGGGCCAGGGAACTTCCAAAGAAGGGCTGGTAAACCTAGATGATCTGCGTTAGGCATTGAATAGATACTTTCCACAAATAGCCTGAAACTATTGATTCAACAATTGTTGAAACGCGTGCAAACCGTAGCCAAAGAAAATATTATAAAAGCTGTTTTATTCATTATGACTGAAACTGATATTTTTTCAACCATGTCACGGACATTTGGATATAGAAATTTGAATATATCAGATTAAAACATTGATGACAGCAAATAAGCATTAAATAAATATCAAAATTAACAAGGTTTGCAAATTTAGCCTCAATCAATGTGAGTGTATATATATATATATATACACTTGTATATATATTACTTGTTTTCCTTCCATACTTGTAGTCGGAGACAGTTTTTTTTGTTAAAGCTGCAGTCCGTAGCTTTTCCTCTTTGTCGCCATCTCTGTTATTCGCGGAATTATCAACTTTACGTGGGCTCTCCAGCAGAAAAAAAATAGCTGTCTCTGCTTTCATTTTGAACCCCTTCAAAACACGGAGTTCACGCCACCTTTCAAAAGCCCTTTTGATAACCTAGTTTTCGCATGGGCCGGCGCCGGTTGCAGTCTCCTTTTTTGTCTTTTGTATTTTACAACGAGTGAATCTCCAGTTGTCACTGGTGATTGTCGTTTGAACCTTTCTGGATCCGCCATCAAATTGAAAAGTTCAATTATATCAAGTGCTGTGAGAAAAGGCTATAAATCTCCACCTCCAACATCCTCACACACAATATAGCCTACTAGCCGAGACTCCTTTATGTGTACAGATGTGACGTAATGACGCAAAGACATGCTCAAATTTCCCGCGGAAATACACCAGTACCACTGGAATTAAAAACATTATTACAAGCTTACCGTTTTGAATCGAGCTACGGCAAGCAGATAGTTTTGAACACTGGCTAGTTGTGTACTTACTCCAAAATTTATTTTGAATAATTTTTCACCCCAAACGGACCGCAGCTTTAAATAATACATTAAAATCTCCCTTTGTTTAAAACTGCCAATAATTTTCGGTAACACTTTATTTTGATGGTCCCTTTTGAACATTCTGTTGACTACAAGTAACTTTGCAACTACATGTCAACTAACTCTCATTAGAGTATTAGTAGACTCACTGCTTTATATCTACTAACTCTTTATTGTGATGCTCCTCCAACAGACATTCAACTGACTATAAGTAACTTTTCAACTACATGTCAACTTATTCTAACCCTAACAGTCTACTAATGCTCTACTAACACTCTAATGAGAGTTAGTAGACGTGTAGGTGCAATGCTACTTATAGTCAACAGAATGTGTTAAAGAGACCATCAAAATAAAGTGAAACCTAATTTTCATACATTACATGGTATACAACACTTTCAAATATGTAATAGTTCCCCCAATAGGGATTTGTGCCCACTCTTAAAAATGAAGCCTCTTTATTAGCATTGAAGGTTCCACGTAGAACCTTTAACATCCAATTTTAACATTCAATTTCCATTGCACAAAAGGTTCTTTAAAGTGGAAAATTTTTCTTTAGATTATTAAAATGTTACTAAGAAAAAAAAAAAAACTCTGTTCACTGAAAGGGTCTATGGCATCGCAGTGAAACCCCCTTTTGGAACCTTTATTTTTTAATTTGTAGAAAGTGAAAACAATGTGTGTGACATCTTTATAAATATCTCTGCAAAACCTAAATTTACTTACAATTATAAAGCACACAGTAATGACAACATTTATGTAACCATGATTAAATTATGGTATAGCGAAAGACTATGTTTAAGGGGACTCTACTGAGAATTCCTTTGAAGAGATAAGGCATATTTTTCACATCCTGTCTAAAGTATCAAATGTTTTTCAGGTTGTTAAACCCACCAGACTGGGTCATCGGTCAAATCTGTGAGACGGGTAAAGCCAGCAGGTGGTCTTGACTGTTTATTGACGTGTTTAAAATCCATCCTGCCATTAAAGCAATGCCTACATGGAGCACTTACATGTCACAACTTCAGCCTCACTTTACTGGTGCAGGTCTACAACGTCACACCATTCACTGCGGGACTTTCTGTAAGGGTCACTCAGGCAGCATGACAGGGGTTAAACTCATTTCTAATAATTTTCACTTTTGAGGTCTTGAACAAAGAATGAATTACACTGAGTGTCTTTCCCAGAACTGTTAACATTTCCATTTCCTGAAAGGCTTTGGTGTGAACATTTGCTCAAAGAATCAAACAATGCCATGGCCGCTGGTTTTAAGTACTGAAAATAAGTGTTATATATATTAATAGAAATTAATCTGAATACACAGGCAATTTTAACTTTAGGTCTTCTTCAGAAGTGCATATGTATCAGTCAATGATTTAAAAGAGAAAAGAGCCTTCAATAGCGCACAAAAAAAAAAAAAAATTAGCTACTAAAATTTATCTGAATAGGTTAAGAAAGTACTATAACCATACGCTTTATGACATTTCTTAAAATAAATTTTTAGACATAGGTCTGATGTCTAAGGGCCTGTTTAACCTGGTCACTTCATTCATACATTTCTATCTCGCACTCTTTTCGAAGTTGTCGAAATAACGACACTAGGGGTCGCTCTTGGGAGCCCCAAAAACATCTGACGTTTTCATTCTGGGTGTTTCTCCCTCATATATGCTTCAAGGTCTTGATAAATTTAGTAATTTCTTTGTTGTTAATAATCCGTAATTCTTTTGTCTTTTGAGTTTGATAAAGGACTCTGCCTCTTCTTCTGTCCAAACATATTGTGGCATCTACGTCAGGTGACCTGTAAATGCGAAAAAAAAAACTGTTTCTATTACAGTTTTGCGAAATATTCCTTTTTCGAACTGCCTGAAAAACCCCCTCATGCGAGCGTAAAAACCTTTTTTGCAATAAATGAAATGTTTCATTGGGCATATTTTCAAACCGCAATTTGAAGTTTAATAGAAATGCGGCTTGTGGCGATCTTGAAGTAGCAATTTCCTTTAAAGGTGAACTAAGTAACTTTTTTACCTTAACCCGAATAGCTTTGGAGTCATTGTAATGTTTATATTACTGATTTTGTGTTGAATGGTGGTCGTCTCTAGGGGTCACTGTTTGACAAAAACTGAAATCCTGCATAGTGCCGCTTTAAAAGTGTAAATACATGGCGGTTTGCATATATTCCAACATGCCTTTCCGTACGTGTTCTTCTGGGTGCGATCGATTTATGTCTCCATCAGACGGCCACGGTCGTTGCCTTCAGTGTTCGGGCTGTGCTCATGCTGAGACATTAGCCGTGTTTCCATCCAAAGTTGTAAATTTAACTTTTAAATTTGGAATATTGCATAAACCATTTGCGAATAAAGCAGCATTTCCATCCAGTATAAGTCGAAGATAACAAAACAGTAACTTAATAAACAGGAGCTGAATATCACTAAGTAGGAGAAGCCGCTGTACGTAATAATTTTTGTATGTAATACATTACTTGTCTCAGAGTGTTCGGAAGAAAAGCAATAAACACATTATCTTGCTTTTGGAGGCAAATGCTGCAGTTTGAGAACGCAGACGTGTAAGACAAATGTGTTTCCAGAGTTTGGACGCATGGTTAGCACTTATCGCCCCGTTACATAGCCTTCTCAGGACAACTTGGCTAATCTAACAATCCAATTTGCATGGTACCTTCCAAAGTACAGTGGCATTCTCTTCATAATTCTCTCTGGGCGGAAATTACAGTTCTCCCGGCAAAGAACTCCAAAGAACCATGTCCCTTCAGCAGAGATGAAGATGGAGTTCTACAGCCCTTTATTGTACCCAAGAAGGGTTGTGGGCTCAGACCGATTTGGGATCTACGAGTATTGAATCGGGCCCCTCACATGGCTCCCGTTCAGGATGCTCATTCAGAAACACATGCTGACGTGCATCAGATACCAGGATTGGTTCGTGGCGATAGACCCGAAGGACGAATACTTTCACGTCTCGATCCTTCCTGTTCCTACGGTTTGCCTTTGCAGGGGGGCATATCAATACAAAGTCCTCCCTTTCGGATTGTTCCTGTCTCCTTGCATCTTTACCAAAGTCGCAGACTGCCCTTGCCTCATTGAGGGAAGTGGCCATTCGCATTCTCAACTACCTCAACGACTGGCTAATCCTAGCTCACTCTCGAGAGTTGTGCACACAGGGACATGGTCCTCGAGCAACTAGGGACCGGCTGGAACTTCGGGTCAACTGGTAAAAGAGCAAGCTCATCTCTTTTATCAGTGTCGAGTTAAACTGCAAGGAGTTGAACTGTCACGATGACACCATGTCTTACAGAAAACTGTGCTCGCTCAGTTCTGAACTGATTTAATTTTTTCAAGTACAAAACAGCGGTCCCTTTCAAATATTTCCAGAGGCTCCCAGGGCATATGGTATCCTCATCCACGGTAACAGCCAAGATGGGCATGGCGCCGCAGTACACATCACAAGGTCATCACACTGAGGTGAAGTCGCACATTCAGCTCTTGGATGGACCTTTTAGTTTCTACAGGTGGGAGTTTCCTAGAACAAGTGTACATACTTCTTGTTGTTATAACAGACGCATCCAAGACAGGCTGGGGCACCGTATGCAAAGGGTGTGACTTTATTATCAGGTTCATGAGAGGTGTGCAGAGGTTAAATTCTCAGAGACAGTGCCTCATCCCCTCTTGGGATCTCTCGGTGGTCTTACAGGCCCTACAGAGAGATTTATTTGAGCCTTTACAGTCAGTGGAGCTCAATGCCCTCTCTATGAAGATGACCCTCCTGACTGTGCTCACCTCGGTCAAGAGGGTGGGAGACCTACAAGCCCTCTCAGTTAACAAAATGTGTCGAGTGTTCGGGCTGGCAGACTCTCACGTGGTCCTGAGATGCCGACCCGGCAATGTGCCTAGGGTTCCTACTGCCCCTTTCAGGGATCAAGTGGTGAACCTGTAAGCGATCCCTCCTGATAAGGGAGACCCAGCCTTGCCTCTCTGTAAAAATTAAAGGAGCACATTTTTTGGTCAATGTTTTGATCAATATATAATATACTACTGATATGCTACTAATACTATATTATGAAACATCTGATGAGTGACATCAGTGACATTGTATAATCAAATAACTATTAATTTATTTATGGCTAAAACATTTTTTTTTTACAGTAGATAACATTGTACGTTTAAGCTACAGTAAAACCTGTTAATTGATCAGTAATTGAAAATTCCTACCAGTCTCTGCGTGACATCACATGATTATATTCCATATACATAATTTTGCTTACTTTTATTATGTTATCAGCAATGTACATTAAATGTTTTGTTAAATTTTCTGTATTTTATTTGATATTGTATTATTATTGTGTAATGTGTATTATCCTAATAGTGTATTGTATTGTCTTGATGACCCTGTACACCTTACACAAGCATAACTTGTAAATTGGCTAGGTTTTATGGAGAGGCCACTTACAGTACGATGATTCATCATATGGTTTTCTATTTAACTACTTTTATTATCATGGTGGTTATCAGTGCATTTTAAAGTTAACAGAGACTTTGGTATTTCATGGTACAATATCAGTGTTATATAATTTATTACAATAAATGGCTATACGTTAAGTTTATAAGTCAATTCATTTTTAACTGTAAATTTAACAGAATATTTGGCCCCACATTTAAATGAATCATTTGATAGAGTGCAATTATTGTGTACATACATTTTGCATTGCACTTATATTTAAAACATATCTGCATGTAAGAGCTGTAATTAATTTCTGTAATTACATATTGCACTGCTGACCTTTCGCTTACACCTTAACCCAACCCTAAACCTATCAGTACCAACAAACCTGTCCCTAACCTTACCCGTATCCCATCTCAATAGCAGCACACTAAGTGCAATTGTTTTTAAACAACCAGACAATTGTCTTTTTTTATGCAAGTACACACTAGTTAAAGAAACCTAATATAAATTGTGACTGGACTTTTTTTTTTTTTTTGCATTTTCCCAAAACACGATTTATACTTCACAGAGTTAGTGTATGATGGAGAACAATCATCTAAACAACTAAATTTACGTCTATATGAGGACAAGGACATTTAAGCAGCGTTATTGTTTCTCCTTCAGAGATAAGCTATCAGATCGCTCAGACGCACTGCCTCATTAGGAGCAGAAGACTTCATACTCATCAAAATGCATTAGGAGACAAGCATCTGACACGGGCATTAAAACGACTCTCGTGCAAATTGAATTTGACTACTCTGGTGAGGGGCCGTCTTGCTTGCGGGAGCACTTTGCTTTTGCTCGACATCTCTAGACTCGCGCTCTCTCTCTCTCTCTCGCTCAGGATGTCAGCAGGGCCCTCCATTTGTCTAAAGCAAATACAAAAATCAATAATTTAATTTCACTTTTCAATTAAGTGAACTAACAGAGGTTAGTCCCCATGTTCTTTGACCACAAATTCCTCCCATGCCATCCGTCTGAATTAGCGCTCATTGAAAATAATGACCGGCTCCACATGTCATGTATTATCTGGAAGGGTAGGGCCCATAGGTAGGTAACATCGTTTGACTCCTGCTAATTAATACAATGTAGTAGATTTAATGGGCCTTCCCGTCTTTGTTTATCTGGTGATTTATTTCAGGTTAACGGGGCTCAGTGCTGCATTCCATTATTAATTTAATTACCATTTCTAAAGATGGATAAATAATTTTTTCATCACGGATGCACCGTATTGACAGGCGTATTGAGGTCATTCATGTTACATTATTCAGTTCATAAACCAGAGGCAACGGAGAATGATATTAGAATGATAAGAAAGCTGGTCTGTCTATCTATCTATCTATCTATCGATCTATCTATCTATCTATCTATCTATCTATCTATCTATCTATCTATCTATCTATCTATCTATCTATCTTATCAATAGGAAACAAACATGAAATGTTGCACTTGACAAGCAGTATAAATATTGTAAATTAATATCAAAGCTTAATTTTCAGCATCATTACTTCAATGTCACATGATCCTTCAGAAATCCATAATACCGTATATAATTTTTTTGATGAATCTATATTGTTAAAAGCGCTATATAAATGAAGGGGACTTGATTTGCTGAATGAAAATATTAATAAAAATAAATAAATAACGCTAAACGCAGTCTTGGTTAGCATCAGAGACCACTCAAACGGAGTGGTAGTGTGTGTATGTGTTTTATTTATTTGATTATAATTATATCCTATTACAATTTGCAATGTAATTTGTTAACAAGACATGCAAAATGACTATTTATGGTATATATTTCTCTAAAAATAATAAGATATCATTTTGTTTTTGTTTTAGATGACACATTAAATGGAATAATAGAGTTATTATTATTATTGTAATAATTATTAGTTTAGCAAGTTTAGCATATGCGAATCTTCACGATGAAACCAACTACATTTCTTCAAGCTTTCTGATGTCACTGTGATATAAAGCATACTTTAAAGATGGAGAACAGATATATAGCCTGTGATGTAAAACCCAGACTGATGATGCTGGAGTGTGAGATTTGGCAGCAGGCTCAGTGTGTGGCCCCTGAATCCCACTTCACACACACGAGTCCGAGTCTCTCACACGCCAGGGGCTACAGAGAAATGAGTCATGAGGGACCCAGACACCAGAGAGAGAGAGAGAGAGAGAGAGAGGCTGCTAGCTAATGAGTGCATCTTTTTGTTAGCACTACACTATAAAATAGGTTGTTCTTTTACATTTTGTACAAATAATGTTTGGTTGACTCTTTAAAATCACAAAGAGAACAGAACAGACCATTCATCTTGTAATGGTTCCACATCTACATGCAGAATAATATATTTTTAGTTACATGACAAATAAGGATGCTTGAGATGATTAAAATAAGAAAAAATAAAATAAAATAAATAAATGTCAAATGTTCCCTCTAAAAATGAAACCAGTACAATCTTCCACTAGAATTTAATGACTAAAAGTCATGTGGTGTAAACATACTTTCCTTGAAAAAATTTAATTTTCAAAGTAGAAGTTTTTGTTGACTAACATCAATTTTGTAACATTTTACATTTAAAAAATAAAAACATTGGCAAGTTATAAAATGTCCTCATCATATTTCCAGGGTTTTCTTATGCAATAAAAAAAAGAAAAAGAAAAAAGTCCTTCCTTCATTTTGGTTACACAGTTGGACAAAAGTTTCTAAATCAGTATAGGGCTGGGCTAAAATGATCGATTTCTCAATTTTAATTCTCATTTTGAAGAACTAATATCGATTGTTAAATCCCAAGATTTCGATCTGTGCTGTTTTCAGTTGATGGATGAATGAACAAAGATTTGTAGCTTGCCTCCCATCAAATAACAATAAGCTTTGTGCTTTGTTCCTTCTGATATGAAAAAGACCCATATTTCAAATTCTGTCAATTTTATTATGAAATTCAAACAATAAATATCGTTCTGGCACTGTTTAAAGTGTCGCGACAGATCGATGTGGCGTCTCAGTTCAGTTCTCTACTAGTTACAGCACAAAATAAACATGAATGAACATCAGAAGTTGTTGAAAGATACACTACAACATACCAAAATTCTCATGTAATCGCTCAGCTCAACTGTGGAAAGACGGTGATAAAACAGCACAATGTCACCGTCTCGTTAGTCAACAAGAAAAATGAACTTGAGAGGGGACCATTTATCTGAATATGCACTGTAATGCATATTCATTGTATTTTTACTTAACCTGCTCATCAATATACACTCACCTAAAGGATTATTAGGAACACCTGTTCAATTTCTCATTAATGCAATTATCTAATCAACCAATGATTATGACCAATGGCAGTTCCTTAAATGCATTTAGGGGTGTGGTCCTGGTCAAGATAATCTCCTGAACTCCAAACTGAATGTCAGAATGGGAAAGAAAGGTGATTTAAGCAATTTTGAGCGTGGCATGGTTGTTGGTGCCAGACGGGCCGGTCTGAGTATTTCACAATCTGCTCAGTTACTGGGATTTTCACGCACAACCATTTCTAGGGTTTACAAAGAATGGTGTGAAAAGGGTAAAACATCCAGTATGCGGCAGTCCTGTGGGCGAAAATGCCTTGTTGATGCTAGAGGTCAGAGGAGAATGGGCCGAATGATTCAAGCTGATAGAAGAGCAACTTTGACTGAAATAACCACTCGTTACAACCGAGGTATGCAACAAAGCCACAACACGCACAACCTTGAGGCGGATGGGCTACAACAGCAGAAGACCCCACCGGGTACCACTCATCTCCACTACAAATAGGAAAAAGACTGGAAAAATGTTGCCTGGTCTGATGAGTCTCGATTTCTGTTGAGACATTCAGATGGTAGAGTCAGAATTTGGCGTAAACAGAATGAGAACATGGATCCATCATGCCTTGTTACCACTGTGCAGGATGGTGGTGGTGGTGTAATGGTGTGGGGGATGTTTTCTTGGCACACTTTAGGCCCCTTAGTGCCAATTGGGCATCGTTTAAATGCCACGGCCTACCTGAGCATTGTTTCTGACCATGTCCATCCCTTTATGGCCACCATGTACCCATCCTCTGATAGCTACTTCCAGCAGAATAATGCACCATGTCACAAAGCTCAAATCATTTCAAATTGGTTTCTTGAACATGACAATGAGTTCACTGTACTAAAATGGCCCCCACAGTCACCAGAACTCAACCCAATAGAGCATCTTTGGGATGTGGTGGAACGGGAGCTTCGTGCCCTGGATGTGCATCCCACAAATCTCCATCAACTGCAAGGTGCTATCCTATCAATATGGGCTAACATTCCTAAAGAATGCTTTCAGCACTTTGTTGAATCAATGCCACGTAGAATTTAGTCATTATTTTCCTATCAGTTTCACCAAAGACGAACTACTGGACATTAGGAAACACACACCAGATAACTTTTCTACAGTTTTTGATAATTCAGACGTTTTGCTGGACATTCTCGTCGGAGGGGCAGCGCTGTTGTTCAAACGCGCGCTGAAACGCAAACGAGGGAAGCGAGCTGGCGCGCTGGTTAAACTCCGCGAGCGCGGCCTGCGCACTGCACTCCCCAGTATTCATCTTGCGAATCTCCGATCCCTTCCTAACAAAATGGACGAACTTCTCCTCCTCACCCGCATTAACAAGGATTTTTTAAACTCGGCTGCTCTGTGCTTCACTGAAACCTGGCTGAGTGAAGCCATACCGGACAACGCAATACATCTGCCGGGCTTCCAGCTGTTCCGAGCGGATCGCATCACGGAGCTAACGGGGAAAACGAGAGGTGGTGGATTGTGTTTCTACATTAACGAGAGTTGGTGTTCAGATGTAACAACACTGAAGAAGATGTGCTCTCCTAATTTAGAGGCGATCTTCATAAACTGTAAACCTTTCTACTCGCCACGGGAGTTTTCCTCTTTCATTCTCGTGAATGTGTACATCCCTCCAGACGCGTGCGTGAGCGCGGCACTACAACAGCTGACTGAACAAATAGCTGAAACAGAACAAAGGTACCCAGACTCTCTTTTAATCATTCTTGGGGATTTTAACAAAGCAAATCTTTCCCGTGAACTACCAAAATACAGACAGCACGTTACATGTCCCACCAGAGACAGTAATATACTGGACCACTGTTACACCACAATAAAGAATGCGTATCACTCCGTTCCACGAGCAGCTTTGGGGCTATCTGATCACTGTTTGGTTCATCTTATACCGACCTACAGGCAGAAACTGAAATCAGCTAAACCTGTAATAAGGACTGTAAAAAGATGGACTAATGAAGCAGAGCAGGATCTACAGGCCTGCTTCGATTGCACTGATTGGACTGTTTTTGAAGCTGCTACCAACGATCTGGATGAGCTCACAGATACTGTAACATCATATATCAGTTTCTGTGAGGATACATGCATTCCTACCAGGACATTCTTATCATTCACCAATGATAAACCATGGTTTACTGGGAAACTCAAACACCTTCGTCATGCCAAAGAGGATGCTTACAGAAGTGGGGATACGATCTTGTATAACCAGGCCAGAAACAGACTGACAAAGGAGATCAGAGTTGCTAAAAGAGCCTACTCTGAAAAGCTGAAAAAACAGTTTTCAGCCAACGACCCGGCAACAGTCTGGACTGGCCTGAGGAACATCACCAACTACAAGTCACCATCCCCCCGATCTGTGGACAATCCACACCTGGCTGATGATTTAAACTCATTCTACTGCAGGTTTGAAAAGCCCTCATTCACACCACACACCCGCTCTGATCTGCACTTCACACATCCACCATCACCTCCTGCACTCCCACTCCCCTCCCCTCCTGCCATCCAACCTGAGCTTAAGGTCTGTGTGGAGGACGTGAGCCGAGTCTTCAAAAAACAGAAGACTAGGAAAGCCTCAGGCCCAGATGGCATCTCATCTGCTTGTCTAAAAGCCTGCGCTGACCAACTGGCCCCGGTCTTCACGCAGATCTTCAACAGATCATTGGAGCAATGTGAAGTTCCCTGCTGCTTCAAACGCTCCACTATCATTCCTGTCCCCAAAAAACCCAAAATCACTGGACTTAATGACTACAGACCTGTCGCTCTCACGTCTGTGGTCATGAAGTCGTTTGAAAGACTGGTGTTGGCCCACCTGAAGGACATCACTGGACCCCTGCTGGATCCCTTTCAGTTTGCCTACAGAGCAAACAGGTCTGTGGATGATGCAGTCAACGTGGGACTGCATTATATCCTGCAACATCTCGACAGACCTGGGACTTATGCAAGGATCCTTTTTGTGGACTTCAGTTCGGCCTTCAATACCATCATGCCTGATCTTCTCACAGCCAAACTGACCCAGCTCTCCATTCCATCCTCTATCTGTCAGTGGATCTCCAGCTTCCTGACGGACCGGCAGCAGCTTGTGAGACTGGGGAAGCACACATCCAGGACTCTCAGCACCAGCACTGGCGCCCCTCAAGGGTGCGTTCTCTCCCCACTGCTCTTCTCCCTGTACACTAACGACTGCACTTCTAAAGACCCCACTGTCAAGCTCCTGAAATTTGCAGACGACACCACTGTCATCGGTCTCATCCAAAATGGTGACGAGTCTGCTTACAGACTGGAGGTTGAACAGCTGGCTGTCTGGTGCAGTTATAACAACCTTGAGCTGAACACGCTCAAAACAGTGGAGATGACTGTGGACTTCAGGAGGAACAGCCCAGCACTCTCCCCACTCACCATCATGAACAGCACTGTGGAAGCAGTGGAGTCATTCAGGTTCCTGGGCACTATCATCTCTCAGGACCTGAAGTGGGACAATCACATTGACTCCATTGTGAAAAAGGCCCAACAGAGACTGTACTTCCTTCGCCAGCTGAGGAAGTTCAACCTGCCACAGGAGCTGCTGATTCAGTTCTACTCCGCCGTCATTGAGTCTGTTCTATGCACTTCCATCACTGTCTGGTTTGGTTCAGCTACCAAATCAGACATCAGGAGACTACAGCGGACAGTTCGGACTGCAGAGAGGATTATTGGTGCCCCCCTGCCATCCCTCCAGGACCTGTACTCTTCCAGAGTGAGGAAGAGAGCAGGTAAAATCATCACAGACTCCACTCACCCTGGACACCACCTGTTTGAACTGTTACCGTCAAGACGGAGACTCAGATCACTGGCCACAAGAACATCTCGGCACAGGAACAGTTTCTTCCCACAGGCCATTTCCCTCCTGAACAGTTAACACACCTCCCAAGGCATGTGCCTTTAAGTGCAATACCCCCACTGTTTTAATGCAACAACTTACAACTCAGGTGACACTTACATGTAGATTTATTTATTTATAATATTCAAAACACTGTAAATTTGTTCATAATCTGTAAATCTGTAAATGTTTATTCTGGCTAAACCCAACTGTGATACTTTTTATTCTCATATTTTTATACTTTATATTTTATTCTTAAAATTTGTATTATTATGTTTCTTGTTGTAAATTATGTTTCTTGTTGTATTTGTATATGTGCACTGGAAGCCTCAGTACCAAAACAAATTCCTTGTGTGTGCAAGCACACTTGGCAATAAAGCTCTTTCTGATTCTGATTCTGATTCTGATTCTGATTCTGATTGAACAAATCCGTCATGTTTTAAGACCTAAATTTAGAGTCACAGAATCACGAGAAATAAAACCATTTTGTGCCATTTTGTTACTAATAAAATAATATTATTATGTAATCTTCGTTGTGAAGTAACAATTATCAATGTTCAATTAATGCAGTGCGTTTAATGCAGTAAGTTAAAGCGCTTGACTGAGACAGAGCTGTGATAGATGTACAGCTTCTGTCATTACATACTAATTAAACAGTACTGCAGGCATAATTTTAAGTGTTGTCATTAATTTCCTATACATTTATTAATGACTGCACAAGGAAAGGGAAAAATGAGAGCGAGAGCGAGAGACTGCACAGGGAAAGGCAAAAATGAGAGAGAGACAGAGAGAGAGAGAGAGAAAGAGACTGCACAGCGAAAGGGAAAAATGAGAGAGAGAGAGAGAGAGAGAGAGAGAGAGAGAGAGAGAGAGAGAGAGAGAGAGGACTCAGGTCACTGTATGTTCTTTCCTGTGGTTGTTAGTGGATGGGAATCTGGGTCAGTCTGTTGGATCCATCGGGTGGGTGATGGCATGGACTCCAGGATAAGGGCTCCAACAGACTTTGTTTGGGGTCGGAGGTAATTGGCCCTTTCCTCCTGCAAAAAGGCAGAGAGCATCTACATTTCTGTCAGCTCTGGTGAAAATCCAGTGATGCGGGACCAAAGTTTTTTTTTTTGCAATTGCAATTGCACTGCATAGCAGAAGAGCGTCAGAGAAAGCAGAGGGGATAGTAAGATATTTAAGTAGCCAATGCGTGTCCTCTTTACAGATTTATAGTTAAATACAAACTGCAGTTCCACCTATGTGGAATGGAATAAGACATGACTGCGATTTTGAATTTCTATGATCTTATAATGTAAGGGAAGCATCATCGTTACCATTGCTCATTTAATATTTTATTAAACGTTAGTATGCAACATGCCACACCAATTACATGAATCATACTTGTAATTATGAACCTTGGTTTAAGCAATCATATTTACAAAGTTCACTTGAATATAAAGCTAATGTTTTACTGTACTAAATGTACAGGTCATTTAAAACAGACATTCGGTGCAATATGTGCTTTTCTATGAGTGCAATTACTTCATACATTTATTTGAAAGGTCAATATTTACAACAACATATTTTTTAATATGTATCATGGTTTCCACAAAAATATGAAGCAGCACAAGTGTTTTCAACATTGATAATAATCAGAAATGTTTCTTGAACGGCAAACCATCATATCAGAATGATCTCTGAAGGATCATGTGACACTGAAGACTGACAAGTCAGCTTTGATCACAGGAATAAATTACATTTTATAATGGACTCAAATAAAAGGTATTTTAATTGTAATAACACTTGATCAAATAAAAGGGTTGCACTTTATTTTAAGGTAACAATTACATTGTACCCAAATAAGTACTGAGTAATAAAAATTAACATGTACTAACAGCTACGGTTATGGTTAGGTTTGGTTTAGAGTTAGTTACTTGTAATTATGCATCATTCACTGTTATTACTATAGTAAGTACATGTGTAACTGTCACTTTAAAATAAAGTGTTACCAATAAATGCAGCCTTGCATAAAAGACAATATTAGAGATCCCACACTTTTGACCAGTAATGATATATATAGAGAGAGAGTTTCCTTTTGAAATAATGCACAGTAATTGCTATCAAAAGACAATCACTAGGTAATGGAGCCGCTACACACAGGCTGAATTCAGGTAAAGCATCTCTATGTCAAAAGCGTCCCAATTTACCCTATGCCAGCATTCATTAGTTAAAGGAGCAGTTGCAGCGCCGCTGTTGTACAGGATTGGACTGAACTCAGCACAGCCTGTGCCAGAGCGCCACCAAGTGGTGGAACAAAGAAAACCGACAGCTACAAATGACCCGAGCGCTGGCGACATGCATTTAACATGCAGAGGAAGCAGCTGATGTTATAGAGGACTAATTAAATCTGCGTTGCCTTTAATGACGCGCAGATTTATCGCCGCATACGGAATTGTAAAATGTCCAATTCCCTGCGAGGAATAAAAAACACTTCAGATTGCAGAGGAAGATCAACCTTTATTTATTGAAACTGCTTGCATACAAAATATATTGCACTATAACCAAACAATGTCAACATAAAACCCAGTCTGTTCTGCTATTATGTACAAAGAAATTATTACCCAAAGTGCAGTAACATACAAGGTCAGTCTACCTCAGTTCATTATCTACAGTATTTCATGTTTTTTTTTTCTTTTTCTTGTTGTTTTTTTTTCTTTTCAGCTCTTTTTTTTCAATCACGATAGCCTATTATGTGTGCAAGAGATGGTTTTACAATTTGTCATTTTCATATACATTCCAAAAAATAAATAACTAGAAAACAGTCTGTTTGGCAACACTTCAAAGATTCGGAACAGTATTATTATTTTTTATTTTTTTGGAACAGACTGCAGCGAACTGAGCCATCTTGCCAGTTTACTGCCCGCCGTGGACGTGCAGGTTTTGAAAAATACTGAGAGTAAACCATTTAACACCTTATGTTGAAGTAAAGGCTAAATTTAAGAGCCACACGAGAGGGGCCGGACACAGCCGGGGCCGCCTCGATTTTCGAGAGTGGTTTGTCTTTCCCGACCCACAATCCTCTGCCAGTCACAGGTTCTTTTGACGTCTCCGAAGCCTTTCGTTCTGTTTTCACAGGTAAATCACTTTCAAACTGGTGTAAAAGCTTAACAGGTAGAGCTGGTAATCTGCCGAGGTGACTAGCGAGAGTACAGGAGCATAAAGAGAAGTCGAAAACGTAGAGGAAAAAGAGCAAAGAGGATAACAAACGACCGGTTTTCTTGCTGTACACTCAAAGGAAAAGCAGAAAAAACTACCATGGTTACTGTCACAGTAGGTTTCGAAAGAGTCGTGGGTTAAGAAACAGCATCGCGTCTTAAAAATGTAAACTAAAGTTTAATGCACAAGCACTAATCGGATAAGACAGACGGTTTTCATATCAAAGTTAACATCGTGTCGCCTCTTCTTCTCCCTCTCGAAGCGAATTCGGCTGCAAAAAGTACAGTAGACTCAAAATTAGCGAAGATATCTAAACTTCCGTTTAGTTATGTTGACAGCATACATGTGATTCACCTGCCGAGGAAGTCTTATCACATTCTAGTTTATTATAGGTTTATAGATTATAAAGTACTTGCAGAGTAACACAAACATGATAAGTGCACATTTAAAGTTCAATCTAAAAAGAACAGCAACAATCTCTTAACGGATGACATAATATACAGAATGCAACCCCACAGTTCAACATTTTTCAGTCTATGATGAGCCATTGTTAGGACGAAGACAATGTTACAAAGAGTTGATATAAGTGCTTCAAACACCTGATGCTGAAAAATACAGCAGGAACGATGGCAGTTTACTGTGGCCAGCGTGAACGGAAAAGAAAAAAGAGCATTTCCACCCAGTTTTGTGAGAGAGAGAGAAAAAACAAACAAACCTTGTGTCGTTTATCATGACGGGAGGTAAAATAAGAGAAATCAAAAACATGTTTTTAAAGGAACCTGCTTTGCTACTTCTATAAAATTCTGAATTGTTCTACAATGCAAAGATATGCTAAATGTCCAAATGTATATTCGGTGATGCTACGTCACTGAATTAGCGTTGATATTCGTCTCTGGGTGGTTGGTTACAATTAATGACTTCCACAGTTGACTAGGTTAGTTAGGTTAATACCTTTACTACTATAGTGAAATATAATTCTGCCGACTTGATAAAATCCTGCTTTTCAGACATACAAAATGTTCATGAATTACATGCAGCACAAAAAAAAAAAAAAAAACACCTCTTTTTTTAAGTCGTCGGCTGAGATTTCAATACTCAGACAGGTGTTGTTCACGTCTTCTTCCCTGATTTAAACATCCAAATTATGATACTATCCACACTAGTTAAAGGCACAGATCCAGACAGGAGCATTTTTTTTGTTGTTGTTTACATGGTTTGCAATTTTTTTTTTTTTTTTTTTTTTTGCTAATGATGTGGCTAAGATCTCACATCAGAATGGGCTCGAGTGCCCGTGGACACCAAAGCGCGTAAAAACAATGTATGCCATGAGATGTGGCATAAACTTGTGCCCCGAGCGCTTGAGTTCATCCTCCAATGTGTTACTTTCCCTTTATTGGACATTGTGGAAAACAAAAACTTTAAAAACCAATTGCTTGGAAAACATTTTTTTTTTCTTTTTTTTCTTTTTTTTTAAGTCACGATTCCATTTTCGAGAGACATTTAATCCACGGCTTCTTTAAGTTTCATAGGTAGTTATTTAGAAAGTCAATTAGAAAACCTGCAGCTTCCGTTGTGATCTAGAGACCGGTCTCTCTAATCCACGAAGACTACCAAATTCCACACACCATACACCAAGAGACCTCGTCATTTTACCCCCACTAACAATTACAAAGTGTGCTTTATGTCATGTCTTGCGACAGCCCTACTGACCTGGTTCTCTTTGGCCTAATGTGTCTCTAATGAAGAAGCATCTGGATTGGTGGAGCTGAGTGGGAGAATGAGGGGAAAGGGGGCAATTTAATCTCTACGAAACGCCGTTCACAACGGCTTGGCTGTCTGGGACATCCTGCTTCTCTTTCTTTATCACTCGGTCCTTTATGGGTCTCTGCCGGTTCCCTCCACTGTCTCCCGCCAGAGCTTGAGAGCCTCGGCTGGTGTGGACGCTCCTCTCGTTATTGCTGTCGATGCGGATCTGGCAGGTTGTACAAAATGAAAAATTTCACATGTTAATGGATTAGTTCACTTTAAGAACAACTTTTGCTGATAATTTACTCACCCCAATGTCATCCAAGATGTCCATGTCTTTCTTTCTTCAGTTGAAAAGAAATTAAAAGGTTAGTTCACCCAAAAATGAAAATTCTGTTAGTATTTACTCACCCCCATGTTGTTCCAATCCCGTAAGACTTTCGTTCATCTTCGGAACACGAATTATGATATTTTTTATTAAATCTGAGAGCTGGATCACTCCTCCATAGGCTTATAAGGGACTGAAACTTGTTTCCTCCGAAAAGTTATTAAAGACATCGTTAAAATAGTCCAAGTGACTACAGTGGCTCAATCTTAAGTTTATCAAGCGACGAGAATACTTTAAAAAAAAAAACTAAAATATCGACTTTATTCAACTATTAATTTCCATCTCGGTCGGCCTTGACGTAGTAAAACTGCGTTTCGCTTCTGTGGTGGACGTCACACGCATCACACACATGACCAGCGTCGGCCAATAGGGACCCTACGTGTGACGTAGCCCTACGCCATCACACTACGTTAATGGACTAGAGGCCAACAGAGATGGAAATGAATTGTTGAAATAAAGTCGTTATTTTTGCGCACAAAAAGTATTCTCGTCGCTTGATAAACTTAAGATTGAGCCACTGTAGTCACTTGGACTATTTTAACGATGTCTTTAATAACTTTTCGGGAGAACAAGTTTCAATCCCTTAGAAGCCTATGGAGGAGTGATCCAGCTCTCAGATTTAATCCAAAATATTTTAATTCGTGTTCCGAAGATGAACGAAAGTCTTACGGGGTTGGAACAACATGAGGGTGAGTAATTACTGACAGAATTTTAATTTTTGGGTGAACTAACCCTTTAAGGTTTTTGATTAAACGATTTTTCTCCATATAATCGACTTCAATGGTCCAAAAGAGAGTTTCAGTGCAGCTTACTAGACGATAAACGATACCAGACGATGAATAAGGGTCTTATCTAGCGAAACGATCGGTCATTTAAAAAAAAAAAAAATTTTATAAGCACAAATGCTCGCCTTGCTCTGTACTGTGATGCGCGTTGGTGACGTCACGTAATACGCAATTACATTGAAAAGGTCATGCTTCTGTCCTGATGAAAATTTTCTTTTAGCCTTTTTTAATATTAAAACACCCAGGATACGCACACGAAATGGCCATTTAAACGATAAACTGACACAAAGACATTTGAATATGTGTATGGTCCTCCTTCGTCACATTTGTAAACACTGACTCGGTACTTCCGCCTACACGTGCTGTGACCTTTCCACGTAATTGCGTATTACGTGAGTCACGAACGCGCATCACAGAACAGAGCAAGGCGAGCATTTGTGCTTATAAAATTTTTATTTATTTTTTAAATGACCGATCGTTTCGCTAGATAATACCCTTATTCATCGTCTGGTGTCGTTTAAAGCCCTTTGAAGCTGCACTGAAACTGTCATTTGGACCTTGAACCGTTTGGGTCCCGGTGAAGTCCATTATATGGAGAAAAATCCTGGAATCTTTTCATCAAAAACCTTAATTTCTTTTCGACTGAAGAAAGAAAGACATGGACATCTTGGATGACATGGGGGTGAGTAAATTATCAGCAAAAGTTTTTTTAAAAGTGAACTCCTTTAAGCAATGCATTTCTTCTTTTTATGTGGGGATGTCAAAAGTACCAGTTCCAAGCAAGTTTTTTGTGTTTTGTTTTTTTGGACACTGCTAATAATAACTTGATGATAACTTCCATTACATGTCAATTGTTTATTTGTCATTACTGTTTAATAACCACTTGGTTCCAAAGTATGGGGGTCAGTATGCTTAAAAAAAAAAGGACGCATTTCAGAAAGGACGCATTAAATTGGTCAAAACGACAGTAAAAACAATATAATGTTACAAAAGATTTCAAATGAATCTTGTTTCTTTGAACATCCTATTCATCAAATAATCCTGAACGAAAAGTATCACGGTTTCTAATGTATTAAGCAGCACAACTGTTTTCAACAGATAATAATCAGAAATGTAACTTGAGCAGCAAATCGGAATATTAGAATGATTTCTGAAGGATCATGTGACACTGAAGACAGCTGCTTAAAATTCAGCTTTAATCACAAGAATAAATTACATTTCAAAAAATATAAAAGTTATTTTAAATTGTTATAATATTTCAATACGAATTTTTTTCCTGTATTTTTTTACTTGAAAAACTTTTATGCTTGGTGAGCATAAAAAAATAAAATAATAAAAAAAGTCTTGCCAAACCAAAACTGTTGAATGGTAGTGTAAACCTAAAGTAATATTACATTTAGAAAAAATTAAATCCCAGGTAGTCTTCAATTTGCACATTTGTATAAATATATTTAACCTTTTAAATAAAGTAGGGTGTTTAATAGCACATGTAGCACTTTTTTTTTTATCATTAAAATTCACTGGTATTGTAAAAAATATCAAGATGTGTATAAATAATTAAACTTAAAACAAAACCAACACAATATATATTGCAAACATTACTGATAATCTAGTAGGCAAATATTTGAAACGTTATATTTAAACTTGCTAAGTGTAATCTGCTATACAATTAAAGTGAATAAATATTGAAATAACTGAACATAATTCAGACCTGCAATGAGTCTTCCTGGGGTCTCAGCTTTGAGTCTCTGGAACTACGAGAGCGGGACTCATTCCAGTGCATTTCTTCAGCTGATTTAAGACAAAAACAAAGACTATTACAAAAAACTAATACACGACTTAAAAATAAATAAATAAAAAGCTAAACGAGAGCAGCTTGGTGATGCTAAAATGTATAATGTACAGTCCATTTATACAATCTAGATTATCAACAGATTGGCATTCAAGTATTTCATTTTTTTTTTATTACTGTATGTGACATTGTAAAGTCCCTTCAGACAGGTAACCGCTCAAAAAACTGACTTTTGTATCCTCCTCCTCTTCCTCTCCCTCCACGACCCCGGGGTCCCCCACCCCTTTTACGTCCATCAGGGGCCCTTTTGGGGTAACCCATGGACTCCTCATCTGTGGGGGCCAGGGACCAGTCGCTGAGCTCATCTCTGTGGTCGGATTCGGTCTCAGATGCATTGGAGGCCTCAGAATTGGTGCCTGGGAAGAATACAGACCACAATCAAGAAACTGATAAAGAGATAATTGGCACTACGCTTTAATTAGTGGATGACTGATGTTTAAATATTAAACCAACGGCTATTATGTTACAGAAAGTAATACTATCATATGAAAACAGTTGTCTTTCATTTAAATGCCCAGTTTCACAGACAAGGCTTAACCCTTTAGGCGCCAGAGGTTTTTTCCTAAAACGTACGATTTTGACATCGTAATTTCAAAAGGCTATATCTTAAAAGTGATAAAAGATAAAGACTTTCTGTAAGTTAGAGAAATATTAAGGATGACCCAAAGTTTATGAAGGGATTACATTGTCCCATCTAATTTGCATATTATGACGTCATATGGTGGCGGCCCTCTTGGATTATAGAATTTTCATGAAAAGTCATGTTTAAATGATAAAATGCAGTACTTCTTTCCCCCCAAAATGTCCCTCACCTTCAGTATGCTATATTGCACAATACTGAATGCTCAGGTAAATAGTAAGTAGTAAACAAACTGCGTAAATCATTACTAATAAGGTATTAACAAACCGAATGCATGTAGCGGTTGGCATTTTGCATTTTCAAATTGAGATTTTCCATTTACTACATACAGTAGGCACTCTGATTCCATGTATGGGGCACGTATATATTATTCATGTGACACACAAACACAAGTAGACAAGACCTGTTTACTTCAAAAGCTCACTCTACGAGCAGCGCGGCCAGATCTGCCTCGCGCGCGTGCCAAGTGCGCACAGCTCGGACTATTATCATTGTCATTGCGACTCCCATCCTGACTCCAAGTTACCCCCTAAACTGTCCTATGAATACTTCGACCTCGTCTAACATACCCAGTGACATTAGACAAAGTCTCCACCACAATACTGTCGAGACACGGCCAGAAGACAAAGTTACATGGCGAGCGCGTGCCTCATTCCCCACAACACTAACAGGCCTGCTAACTTCGCAATGAACACTCCGACCCTGGGAAACATTGTTACCACCACTGACATTGGGCAAAGGATTCACCGTTTGTGCTTGGTGTAGGGCTATACTTTCACTTTCAGAATCACCGTCATCTTCTGAAGGCAGATATTCCCCTTCAAAATCAGGGTCCGCCAATAGAAGACCCAACACTTCGGGTAAGCTTTATTGATGCCATTAGATAATAATAATAATAATAATAATAATAATGATAAATAATAATGCAAATACTCGCTGACGTTGACAATATTGCTCTTATAAAATGGCTCACTCGCACACTAGCTCCGCTTTTGTTCGCACTGATTCAATGCGCTCTAACTCGAAGATTTTGTATAGAAACATGATGTTTTTTGAGTCGGGGATGAAGTATGACATGTCTACCATCTAGTGGAGGGGAGGATGAAAGAAATTTGACACCCTATTTGACAAAATCGGCCGTTTTATTCAGTGCCGCATCTTGTCGAGTAAACTAGACCGTGGCGCCAAGAGGGTTAAGCCAAGTTCCAGACTAAAATGCACGTTCAAGCTGTTTTAACTGAAAGCAACTTGCACAAACACATCTTAAAATATATCAGTGCCATTGTTTTGTCTCAAGATGGCCACTACACCAGTAATGTGTAACCACCAATTTTTTCTAAGGCACGTTTATAAAAGCTACTTAAATGTCCTAATTTAACTAAGGCCTAATCCTGGCTTAATTTAAGACCTTTCTGTGAAACCAGGTCAAAATATTTTAAGTGTGATGTTTAGGGCCACCAATTTCCATAACTAGTTAAGCTCTACGTTTATCATTTGAGGCTGGTTATACCTGAGGCCAGTGTCGGGCCCCGTCTCCCTCTCCCTCCACGACCGAAGGGTTTGCCGCCCCCCCGTGAGGGTCCCATTCCATTATCAGCCATGAAGGGTTTTTCCTTCTCAGGTCGTCCCGGCAGAGCTCTGGGTCCTCCTCCGATCTGTCGGAGCTGTTCATCGATCTGCAGTCTCTCCATTCGCAGCTGATCGACCTCCTGAACAAGACCAAACAAACATGAACAATGCACCGTCACACAAGAACAAAGTTGCTAAATCAGAGTAGTGAACATCACATGATTATCTTTGGGGCATTAAGTGTGTCACTAGTCAACAATTGCTGCTTTGCAACGAATACTAATGTGCTCTGTGATCAAAATCTGAAAAACAAGTATTCTGAAGAAAATGTAAAATGCTTATTCGAGCAGAACTCGTAACAACAACTGGACAAAACAACAAATGCTAAGGTCAAAAAACAAACCCAGCAGGTGTCTATGATATTCTGGGGACATATTAAGGAAATTCATCTTGAGAAAGAATTTTTCTAAAGAAATTCTTAGAAGTGTTTCCTTAGGAAAATCAGAGGCAATCTGAGAGAAAATCTGATTGTATGGCAGTTCTATCAGAAAACTTGCTGATCAACTCGAACACCTCAAAGGCTGTTCACGCTTTTATAAAAGTGCAGTAAGCGATTTCTGAGGAACGCTGTTGAAAGTGCATAAGACTGAGCACCACAACACGTTTTGAACCAATCAGCAGTAGGGGGCGTGCCCACTCATGATGAGGGAGGGGAGAGAGTGAGAGACATTACAAATACTCACAGGAATACCACTGGAAAAAGAAGGGTGATGATTAGAAATATTCTAATATTCCCGTGTTAATATTAGAAAAGCTTTCCAGCGCTGGAGAGACCGAAGCGGGAAGGCTTGAAAACAGATGCCGAGGTTGCTTTGTTTCTGCTCCATACATGAGTTTTGCTATAATCACAGAATCAAGATATGCTGTTGTTGTAATGTCAGCTGTAACAGGACGTGCTCCAGCGACTAACAACTAACTCTTGCTTGTACACTCTGTGTACTGTATGCTCATTTTTTGTTCTTCCTTGTCATTCATTCGGCATCTTAGTTTTATTTTCGAGAGGTATTATTTTGCTTCGCTTCAGCTATGATAAAGAGACACTCTAGCATCGCATGTTTGTGCATTTTGGGGGCAGAGCAATGAAGGGAGGGGTGTGTTTGTTTGTGCTGATATTCAAATATCAATATAAATTGTATTTTGATTATTTTTAAGAACCTGTCTGGTGCATTCATTTGCGTACTCCAAAAATTCTTTAAACATCTTACTTTGTGGATTTACGACGAGTTTAAGGTTATGCTGATTTTTAAGAATATTCTTTTCAGGTAATACAATAACATTCAAGAGAAATGTTTTTGGAAATACAGTATTTTTAAACTTATTCTTCCGTTAGAAAATAAAATAGCAGTTTAGAATAATTTTATTCTCAAGAATGTTTGTGAGAATGCAGCCCATGATCTCTAGTCAATTCTTTATTGCAACACTATACATTTTTTCCTTTTTTTGCCATTTATTGACCGCCAAACGGGAACTGTAAATTAAACGGAAAAAGTTAAACACCAAAGTTTAATAGTCAGGGTTTAAGGATTATTTTAATCAATAAACCCCAAGTATGATCAATAGTAATTATCCAAGCAACCTAAAAAGTGGTTCTTACCTTTAGATAATTCAGATGGTAGTCCAGCAGAATACGTGCATTTGAAATGCTTTCCTTTGTCCCAACAAACACAAACGGCACCATTCCCTGCAGTTGCAATTCAAGTATGCGAAGTCAGTATGAATGATAAGTTGTCAGCATGAATGATAAATTCCATATTGGATAAATACACAGTTGACTTAGGAGTAAGATGTATTTATATATATTAGGGATGCTCCGATCAGGATTTTTGCAAGCTTTATATAAATGATATGTAGGCTCTCTGAATGATATCATGTGATTTCAAGTGCCATACTTAACCCTTGTGCATCCTTATGGACATTTTTGTCTTTGTCAGGTTTTTTTTTTTTATCACTTTGCCTGTGTGCCAAAATTTGGCACAGGTCAGTATTTTTTTTTCTGAATTTTACTATTTCACCCCCATTTCCTTTAAAAATATATTTTTGCACTAGGTACACAAAATATTTCCTCTCAGCGCTTTTGGACAAAAATGTCCACATTGAAACCAATTAAAACTGCTATTTTTAATCCCAGGGCCATTTAACTATAAAATGATGGAATCTTTGTTAAGAGGCTTTCATTCTGTTGGCAAGGCTTCAAACATTTCTTTTTTTTTTACTATTTTTTACCAGATGGTGCCATTTTTTCAAGTTTGGCCTATAAAGAATATATTCAAAACTCGCTTTATTCCTGTTTTCTGCTTCGCCATATTATAGAGCCAACTGGATAAATTATGCAACGATAATTTTGTGGGTGTTTTGATATGGATGTCAGAGTGTGGTTTGTACGAGTGTAATAAAACACATATTTGTGTGTGTGCATGTGTGTTTATAATATTTGGGAGAGAAACTCAACTGCATATAACAAATCCAACCACTGTGTGCATCAGTGGAGTTTTGCTGTCTCTAATGGGGAAAATCTGTTACTGCGCCCAAACAAACTCGCTTTTTTAGATGGAACACAGCTTGTTTAGATTTATGACTTTGATTTTCTAGCTGTTAGAGTTCAACATGTTTCATAAAATATACATTTTATTTAAAATAATGTTCATAAATAATTTTCATAAACCTGTATAACTTTTTTTGTTTTTACAATTTCTTTACTTCAGCAATAATCTGCAAAGAGTCTTATTTAAAATGAGACCAAACTTAAGTCTGTGCTCCCAAGCTTCACATTTTTAAGACATTTTTGTCCACTATGGACCTATGTGTAACTTTTTTTAATTGATGCACAAGGGTTAAAACTACTGGCTTATATATATATAAAAAAGGTATCAAGTACATGGTCTCTTTTGATAGAAAACCTTTAAAATTGAGGTTCTTATGTTACAACACTGTGGTGAAAACCCCCAAAAAGTGACGCAATTTATTGATTGTTATATATGATTCTAATAATCATCATGTCAAGCATGAATGACAAGCAATCATAAAATCAAGTTTGGGCTTGTTCACAATGATGACAACTGCATCAGGGCCACATTTTGCCAGTTTCCATTAGTTGAACATTCAAACGACGTTGGAAAACACTGAATCATGATCGCGACGCGATCGGATGCCTGAGGTTCCATATTAGCCAATCAGCAGGTCATATGTTACTCCGTGAGGATTTCCTCCAGATCGACGCATCATGTTATGTTGTGCGAGGGCTCGATTGAATCGAGACAACCTCCTCTAAATAAAGATGTGCGATTTACTATGGTTTACTAATACTAATTGCAAAGTTACAAAGCAGACCGTGGTGCAAAAGCCTCACTTGTATACTGTTTATATTTAACGTGATCAAATTGTGATTGGTTAGTGAGATTGGTCAAATTTAGTGACTACCGATCGAGTCAAAGAATGTGACTATCGGCCATTATCAATCTGCGGCCGATCAATCGGAGCAACTCTAATATATATATATATATATATATATATATATATATATACACACACACACACACACTTCCTAGATTGCATTGTAGATGGCTTTGAAATATGTATTCCTAAAACTGATTAGTAGGCTATAATACAGTCTTCACCAATTACTATGAATTAATGCATTTTCTCATGCATCATCACTTCTGCCACCCATAAATACAACGAGTGCGTTCAGCCGCCCACTCACTGACCTCCTCTAATGGAGAAGGCTTTTTGTCATTTTCAGGTTCCACTCGAACTCTGACAACTCCCGATTTATCCACAACCTCTTGAATCAGCTTCCCACTCTTGCCAATGACTTTTCCTGCAGGACAGGGGTAGAACATAATTTAATGATTCACATTAACCATCATGGTGCAGGACAGAAAGTACAGTCCGTGAAGGAGAATGTTGTTCATTTTGCATGTCCTCACCGACTAAATTCTTAGGAACTTTGATAATATCTTCAGAAAACTCCAGGTAGCTTCTGGCCTTCCGTACAGCTTCCTGGTCCTGGAATTGAAACAAAATCACAAGGACCCATCAAGACATCTCAGATATGAGTTTTAGGCTCACATATTCTAACAGCCATTACATTTAATTGACTTTACCTACACCAGAAAGTCCCCAATAAAGCAGTTACCTCTCCATAGATGTGAAACGTGCAGGTCTCTTCATCCAGATCTATGGTTGTGACCCCAGGAATCTTTCGGGCTTGCTGGATATTCGCCCCATGGGTGCCTATGGCCAATCCCATGAGGTCATCACGCACCACAAACTGCTCATGGAACCTTGAAGCCAGTTGCCGAGAGCTCTGGAAGGGAATTTTTAATTTTTTTTTATTAAATAAGTGAATCTTGTACTTAATGGAAAACCATGATTTATGTGTTTTTTAAAAGTGTTTAAATTTATGGTAAAAAAAAATGCATGTTCAGTATGCAAGGATTATAGCATTATGAGCACATTTTCACATGTGAAATTGCAGCGCTGCCTGATACACAAGAGTGCTTTCTGTACGAAACTCAACAGTGGGTTCAAAAGCCCTCAGCAGTCCAGCTACACTTGTACCGTAAAAATTCTCTAAATCTTCTCCAAATCAAATGCACTTATGCAAAGAAATAACTGCATTAATAAAGTAATTGGTAGATTATAGACATAAAACATTTATTCAATTAAACAGAAGTCAATTATGACTCATTTATGACAGAAGAAATAACAAACAAAAGAAAATACATTTCAAACCATAAAACATATACAAATTCAAACATTGGTTGAAACTACAATTTAATTCATAAAAAAAAAAATGTGTGTATATATAAAGTGTTTCCCATACATTGATTCATCTGTGGCAGCCCCACCGCCACAAATATCAAGATTGACCGCCACAAACAGATTTCAGTGCTTCCCATTAATTAACTAGACTGTGGTGGCCCGAAAATATATATTTAAACTTCTCATAACAACATAAAAGGACTTTCATGTCTTGTTTTGCACCATTGCTGTTAAACAAACTAAAAATCGCAGACAAGGCTTTGTGTCCTTACTAAAAGACTGCTTGCGCTGCGCAAAGAGAAGTGCGCACTTCTCTCACGCGATAAGCACGTGATCAGCTCTGTGTCTTAGACCCCAGTGAATGAATGCAGTGAACTCCATCTGTGCATTTGCTGAGTTTAGCGTGCATTTGGGAACATAGCAGTCACCAGTAACGCATTATTTACATATTTGCATAGTTGCCGAAAACAGCATTTCACTAGATTTGTAATGAGACACATTTGTAAACTTGTTTTGCGCCAAAATAGGGACTACAGAAACAGTTGCTAATGGAACGGCAGTCGGAAGTAAATGGTTAACTGTCATAGGAATACATTTATATTAGTAGTAGTAGTAGTAGTAGTAGTAGTAGTAGTAGTAGTAGTATGTAGGGCTGGTCCGAATACCATTTTTTGAGCTTCGAAGCTTCAATAGAAATGAACATCAAATATTCGAAGCTTTGGAATCTCTATATGTCTGTCTGTCTGTTTGCATTTTGATTATTTCGAGAACCGGTCATCCAAACGACTTCACAAGGGAGTGCAGTGTTGTATTTGGTGCAATATAGATAGACAGGCGAGACGCGACACGTTCAAAATTAATAAACTTTTAATAAACTACAGAACAGCGCGAGCGGGAAGCAGGGCTTATATGCTCTGAGAATGGACACTGCACTATTGATATAAACACACACAGGTCTTTTAACTTAAGCAATATTTTTCAGGGATGCAAACACATGTATGGTCAAATAATTGTATTTGATGCAAACACATGTATGGTCAAATAAATGTATGCCTTTAAATAATTTGTATAAAAAGAATGAGTCAAAAAAGATAAATTACTTGACATTTACATTAATGCACATTAGCTTATCTTTTATTATTAATAGCAAAATTCAGATTTTCCCGTGGCGTCTGTCGTTGCTATGCAACCATGCACTGCGCTCTCCACAACGACAAAGTTTTAGTAGCTAATACATTTCCACCACCGAGAAACGCTTGCTGTAGCTCTGCTACAAGATTTATTTACGGAAAAGAGAAAAACACCCGTAGTGTTTGGGTGCACCCCCATCCTTCACGTTTAACTGAGCTTTCAACGTTGTTACGGAAAGGGTGAGGCTGATTGGTTGGTTCTTGTCACGTGAACTGCGGTGCGCTTGTGGCATTCTGAAAAGTTGAGGTGTTTTCATTTCGCTGTGCCTGAGAAAAAATTTGCGCGCTTTCTTTGCGTTGATTATTATGAGCGCACTTTCTGCGCGCCTACATTTGAAATAACGAATTTGAGAGCGCAAAAGACACGATATGTGAACGGCCCCTTGCGGAGCTACCTCCAATCTATGAGGCGCCGGACTGGACAAAAGCGAAGCGAACTGCGCGAGCAAGCGGTCTCTCTTGCTTGTCGCTCACGCGCGCAGACACCCTCGGTCTCTCTCACACGCTATCGCTCGCTCGCGCAGTTCACTTCGCTTTTGTCCAGTCCCGCGCCTCATACCAATCAGGCTCGCGAGCGACGTGTTGGAGACCCTAGTAAAGATAGCAGCGAGAAGAAACACTAGTGGTTTACGCTTGCGTGCATACTACGGTTTTGGCGTGCAGTATTCTGATTTGCTTATTTCCTATTTACTTGTTTGGTGGAGGCAATACAGAATTACTGTTGGTGAAATTATAATCAGACCCCGCCCTCCCTAAAAAAAAAACTCTTCGGATCTGCACGATTCACATTAGTCACCCAAACTGACGTGAAAAAAGCGGGAGGCGCCGAAAAGCGCGCTGTTTGCATCCCTGATTTTTAATAAGGTAGTCTTATAATATATTAACAAATTTTAGGCTGGCTAACGTAATTAGCGCAGCTCACATTTAAATAAACAGAAAAAGTCGAACTTTCAAAATCACAATCAGGACAGGTTGCAGTCTACCTACACTCTCTTCATGTTGTGTGCGAGGAAGAGGAGTTTGTCCACATTTTCAGGTAAAAGGGAACATCGGGTCTTATTAACGACGTAGCCAGCTTTTGAAAAAACCCACTCTGATGGAGTCGAAGTGGCCGGAACGCAAAGGAGGTGTTTGGCTGCAAATGCCAGTTTAGGGTAGCGGTCACTGTTTTGTTTCCACCATGCAAGTGGGCCCGACTGTACTTTAGTAGTGTCTTTCAAATATTGCTCCATCTCTTTCTTTGCGCTGTCTCCGTGTTCTTCTTCCTCTTCGACATCATCGGACTGCATCAGCATTGAAATCTCCTGCTGTTTTTTTGGTGGTAGCGTGGCGGCGGCGGCGGCAGTCTCCTCCTCTCCATGGCTTGCTGACAGCTCCTCCATCTCTGGAACGGTCTGTTGCTGGTGCAGATGTTCAGCCAGGCGGACAACCTTAAAATCCAATAGCATTTTCTAAGTCAGATCTATTCGTTGTTGTGCACAAGTTGTGCCTAGCGTGGCATAATAATTATTTTAAATTACATTTAAAGTAATTATTTACTCATTTAAATATAAAATATTCATATCAGTCTAACCTCAATGTAGACCAAGTCCTTCTTCTCGTTCAGAAATTTCAGGTGCTTGAATCGCTGGTCTAGTGCTGAAGAAAGGAGGTAGATGCTGCCGGGTTCCAAACTTAACAGTTGCCATCTGCTGTCGATCTCCGTGACGAGGGTCTTCTTCATTTCTCTGATGGCAGGGCTGTCATCCTCCTCCGGTGACAGGTGGCGTTTCTTCAGGTTGAAGAGCATTGGCACTGTTGCAGACAACGATACGTTTGCCTCCTGTGAAAGTAGTTCTGTGAGTGTGATTAGGGGCCCCAGTACTTCTGCTGTCTCCTGTGCCAGTGTCCACTGGTCTGCTGTCAAGTCAAGGGTGCGATCGTTTTTCTTCGTGATGCTGGGATCTGACAAAACAGCCGTCACTGGCCCTCGTTGCTCCACCAGTCGGTTAAGCATTTCACACGTACAGTTCCAACGAGTAGCGACATCTTGAATTAGTTTGTGCTCTACAACGTTCTGCTGCGTTTGTTTCTCTTTCAAAGCAGCTGTAGCCTTTGCACTTTTTTCAAAGTGTCCCACGAGATTCCTGACGGCCGCAACTGTGCGACGTATTCGGTCCTGTTTTAGAGCTATATTTATGCACAGCTGTAGCGTGTGTCCTGAGCAGCACACCCCTTGAACGTTGCCCCATTTCTCCGGTTCTTTCTTCAGCATCTCGGTGCACAGCTTCATATTGCTGGCATTGTCGTGAACAACTGCTACTCGCTTATAATTTGGAATGGCGAAGGCGTCCGCCGCGTCTCCAAGCTGTTGCGCAATGTTGATTCCCGTATGGCTCTGCTCAAATGCTTTGGTTTCCAAAACGAAGTCAGAGAGTTCCCACTCCTGAGTTATAAAGTGACAGGTGACAGACATGTACGCCTCCATACTCACCGAGGTCCAAATGTCCGTTGTGAAACTCAAGGCTGTTGAGTTTGCAACGATAGCAGAAATTTGGCCTCGCAGATCGCTGTACTTTAGAGACAGGGTGTTTGAAATACTGCAGCACCTTCGCCTTCAACTACATTAATGGGTCTCATATCCATAGCGATGAACTCTACTATGGCATCTGTTATTACGCTCTTTCTTTTCTCCGTTATTGGTTTTCGGAATTGTAGGAGCTGCTGTGAAGTTTTTGGTGTGGTTGAGGATGTTGATGGCTGCGAACGCCATACCTGGATATGTACGTATAGACAAAGTATTATTAGGCTGGGCTACAGTAGGCTACGTTTTTACTGTACGTCATTAACTGCCGTATTCGCAAGTAACGTTATTTTCCAAGAAAATTAAGTGCACATTTTTACCACGTGTAAAATTACTGATGGCAGATAAAAGCAGCTCGGTCTACTTACAGAACTCAGGTGATTTCTCGAGCTTGATGTGCTGTTGTGGTAGGCCAGTTTCAAATTGCATATTTGACACACTGCCTTTGTCTTGTCTTCCTCACTTAATTTAAAGTTCTCCCACACGTCCTTGGCATTTTTTGCTGAGTCTTTTCGCTGTATCGTGACGGTCATGACGTTCAACTCATGGGCGGTTTAACTGGGGCACGTGACGTGACGTCCCAGTAAAATCTCAAAGTCTCCTATATTTCGCAGTAGATTAATTTAGATTGATAATAACGGGTAAAAAGGATAATACATTTTGTTTTTATTATTCTATTTTCCACAATGTCAAAGCAACGCAGCTTAACCCAAAATACAAGCTCAGGCATGCACTTCTGTCCATACAAACTCCGCTGTTCTGCGCTCTAGCCAGAGAATACTCCCTTTGCAGGAACACTTTTAGTAGTCCAAGAAGTAGCAAATACTTATTAGCAAATAGCTATTAAGTAGCTATAACGAAGTTATATGTCAAGTATTATATTTCACCAGATTTTATAGTGTAAAACATATTCAATCGCGAATGAGAACCGTTTTGAGGGGGATGCCAGGTGTGCCAAAAAACAACAACAAAAAAAACACGAATATTCGATTGTCACAATTTCAAATCAAATACCAACCCACCGAACGAATATTCGAATATTCGGGTCCAGCCCTAGTAGTATGTAGTGTAATGTAGACTGAGACACTATATCACAACTAAAAAGAGGTTTGAGTTCCCTTTACAAGTCAATGCACTGACTTTTCCTTTGTTCAATTTGCACACTGAATATGGGTTGGAGCTGTTAATTTTGAACTCTCAAAAGTGCACCAGATTTATGAATTTAACTCCTAAATGTACAAAGTTACATTTATGTCAACATATTAGGGCTGTCAAATGATTAATCACGATTAATCACATCCAAAATAAAAGTTTGTGTTTACATAATAAATGTGTTTGTACTGTGTATAATTATTTTGTATATATAAGTACACACACGTGCATTTATATATTTAAGAAAAATTTGTTATTTATATATAAAATATTTATATATAATATAAATTATATATAAATCTATATATAGTATATACATGCAAATAGTTCTTAAATATATACAAACACGTGTATGTATTTATATATATATATAAAATAATTATACACAGTACACACACATTTATTATGTAAACACAAACTTTTTTTTTGGATGCGATTGATCACGATTAATCATTTGACAGCCCTAAAACATATATAACTTTGTATATATATATTGCGTTTTCACCCCAAGTGTGTATTATTTGTTTACAACATTCTATACACAAGATTTCCTTATACACATTTTAAGAGCTAAAACAATACCTATATGGAGCCAATGCATCTGTAAATATAGCTCTGCATATCAACAGAGTATCATATTATGCCATAGCAGGAGCATGGGCAATCACAACGGTGCATATATGCACATAATATTCTTTTGTGCCATTTAAATATAGCCTTTCTCCAGTCTACAGCCATTCCATGCATTAGTGTCCAGTTATATGCTGCATGACTTTATAATAGTAAGAAATAAACCAGCCAAATTCATGATAACACTATCAGCCTTCCTTGATTCAGTTACATTACAGCAATAAAATATGATTGCACTAGTGCAAAACAACAAGCATTTTACATAACATTAACCAATCAATTACTTGAGAGTATCAGTAAGGTCTTTGTGGACTAGTTGTGAGTGAGTGTGTTGAACCTGACACTAAACGTCAGGGAGTCCAGGGCAATACCTCCAGCTGTCTGGTTGCTTCCTCATTCCTCAGTATCAGCGTCAGCTTTGTGCGCAGACTCCTGAAGTGCATGTCACTCAACATGCCTATTCGCTTTGAGGTGACCTCATTAACAGACTGAAAGAGAAAGAAAACAACACACTTAAGAAAACTTCAAAAATCATACATGCACTCAAAACTGGATTTGAAACATTCCAAGTTACCAAAATAACCAACTGCTTTTCTTCCGAGTCATAAGTGACGTTAAAGGCTCCGATCGCTTTCTTAAAGTCTTTATGTGCCGAGTCTTTTGCACACCTATCCAAAAACAAAAACAATAGTTAAGTATGTCCCACATACACAAATTTGTGTGACATCATCCCGGGTTGAAAGTTTGAAACAAAAGACAAAGAATCCACTTCAATATTTAAAAGACATGAACTTACATCTGTCTTAAGTCTTCAGGGACATCTAGTCTGATTTTGAGAAAGGTGGTTTTTGATGCAGCTTTGTTGGGGTTCACAGGTCGTAGCCTCTCTAATGTGACGATTTCATTTAGCGTTGCATCACAGGCTGCGTATTCTATCACATAAAACTAAGTGCAGGACAGAGCAACAAAACAGTTACAATACATCACATGAATCAGCATTCAACTTCATGGCTATGTATAGTATTCAGGAGAACCCTTCCTGTACCTCACTATCATTTTCACTATCAATATGTTTATGTGTTACATATTTTGCTTATCTTATTTGTACATAAACTACTAAAATGGAATCTTCTACTTCAATTGACATTATGTAGCGCCGCCTCTTTTCAGCGCTATGCTCCTTGTGTTATGTCTTGCAGTTTGTATTTCTACAACACGAAGGTAAAATCTTATGGATTTATGAATGAAACACTCATTTTGAAATCTTCCCGATCTACTGGCATTTATGACAAATTCTTCATGCCTCAAATATAATAATGCTCATGATAACTTGTTACAATAAGTATATCCACTTCACCAGCTAATTGCTCTTCGACAGCGATGCCATCGAAATATAGGCAACAGAGCTACCGCTGAAACAGGGTTCAAAGACAACATTGTGAAGATGCTTGTTTCTATGAGGCATCAAGTCTATAGAAAATGGGCGGGGCTACATAAGGTCTATATAACAATACAAAATCGCTTACCTCGCCTTTCACCATGCGAACTTTGGCTAGCCACCATCCACAAGGCTCCTTATCATTGGCCCTGGAGTAAACCTGTGGAAGAGACAGGTTAATGTGGTACATACGCAAAAAAGGGCACTACATAGACTTTAGGGCACGTGTGTAATATTTGTTTAAGGTTTAAAGAACGTTTTCATGTTGAGCAATCTTTGACAGCCCATACCTCCACTTCATCGCTCTCGTTTATCTCTTTCTGAAAGCCGGTTGGAGGTGGAAACCGGACATCTTGGAAAGAAATCTGTCGTTCTGGCTGCCAACTGCAAAGCAATAAAAAAATAACTTTTAATTTTTTTCTTTGAAATTTAATTACATCATTTCTTACACATTGCATTAGGAAACATCCTCATCAGAAATGGGGACAATGAAGACAATATAAAACTCTACATATGAAAATGAAACTGTACATCTGAAAAATAAACTATTTTGACCTCACAAGGCGTCCGTGTGCTGAAGTTGGTACTCACTTGTTCTCAAAAGACACTGTGACTGTACTCTCCTGAACATCCTTAATATAAGCCTGGAAGAAATAATGGAGGGATTAATTAGGAACTGACTTTAACTCAAAACCTAGTCAAGACTGCATTTTTGGAGGGCATCAAAGGTGCCTATAAACAACAGTCTTGGAATTTATTTCTACTTTACACTTAGATATCATTTGAAGGGTAAATTTTAGTGGTTTGGCAAAAACTGGCACCCTTTTACCTGTTATCTTGATGGAAACCATATGGACTAATGCATCATTTTGGTAATGTAATGTTTTAACATTTCTTCCTCATACCTTTTTAATTCAATGTAAACTGGTCTGGAATGGGATGGTTTGTTATGTGATGTTTTTTCTTTTCCCTTCTCTCTCTAATCCTTTGATTGTTTTTTTTATTTGTATATGTATGCGCAAAAGAAGATTGCAAATCCTTCTTTAAAAGTTGTCTTCCAATAAAACATTATTTGACAACAAAACAAAACACAGTCCAAGCTGAATTATATCTACAGAATTGTATCATTCTGAGAAATGAAACTCTTCTATCTTCTAAATCATTATTTACAGTGTATTATTATTATTTAGAGTGGATTATAGAAAAGAAAAAAAAACTAAATTAATAATCAGTCTTTTATGAATTTTGTAGGACTGTCTGTATTAATTACTGTATTACTTTTCCCAGGTATGGAAACAAGCATTTTAAAATCCCCTGGTATTCCATAAACATGGAAAAATGGCTGATTTACATTACTATTCTAGCCGTCCATAAATACAGGGAAATTATCATTTCCATTTCTAAAAGTTTATTATTATTTTGAGTGGGTCATAACTTATATAATAATATCAATATATATAAAACTCAAAATATATTCATTCCCAGGCGTGGAAACATATTTAACGTTACAAGTTGTCCATGAACATGAAACAAACTGTCTGCTTTATAAGCTGCTACAACATTTACAACTTCTTTGTCTTAAACTGTATAGATAACGCCATTTCAAAACATTCAGACTCGGGAAACATAAACATTAATTTTAATACCATTTACATTGTCATGTACGCTTTAAAGATCTAGAGCCATACAGATGTTAAAATATAAACTGAAATACATTACATCAATCGCCCATAAGTGGAGAACTCAGTGTACCATACACAGATCCATACAGAACCGAGCCAGCTGACAGATTCCGGTGTCAACACACTTGATATGCATTAATAATACACATGATATCGAATAATTTCGATGAATCTTTAACGCCTGTTCATGCAAACACACGTCGAAGAGGCCTCGACGGCCTACTGCACCATCGTGCACTCTGCATTCACGACGGACTGGATCACATTTTACACACATTATTTGCATCATCCGTTGAGTTAGGCACACACAGGAGGCATATAAGACGAGATCTGAAGCCCACCTTGTAGAAAGCTCCACTCGCCCCTCGCACTTCCACCGCGAGCTCGTCCATGTCTCCAGTAATCTAATACACAACTGATCACAGCTGCAGCAGACGCGCGCGCGCTCTGTAACACACAGCAACCTTATGCTCGGACGGTGTCGTAACTACCGTGTGTATCGATGTTTGTGCTCGTTTTCAAAGAAATGAAAGCAAAACATTGATGTGTAGACGGTCTGCAGCGGCCGCTATTGAATGCATCGATGTAAACACAAGAGTCTCCCTATTTCCCCTCCCGTCACGTGACACAGGCCCGCTTCCCTTCAGTCGAGAAGCCACGCCGCCGTCACGTGACACGCGTCAGCTTTGCTTCTTCTGCACGGCACTTTTCTGCAATCAAATTAACTTGACGTGCAACGGGTTATTTAAAAAAAAAAAAAATCCATAATATATAATATTCAAAAATATCCCGTTGCCGTTTTTTAACAACATTATAGCCTACAACAACACTATGAATAACAACCATTAACAACCAGGAAAAAACAAAACACTAACTACAGCTTAAAGAATTAAATAAATAAAAAATACAAAAAAAATTATAATAATAATAATAATTAAAAAAAAAATAATTAAAAAAAAAAAAATATATATATATATATATATATATATATATATATATATATATATATATATATATATATATATATTAACATACTGTATATTCACACATTAACACCAAAGTTGGATTTCATAGGCAGTAGCCTGATGTTTTTAATAAACCTTATTATAATTTTTGAAGCAAAAAAGTATATTAACATATAGTGAGTCTTGAAAACTGTCTAGTAATATTTGGTGTATTTTACACCAAAATAATGGAGAGGATGCCAATATTGCATGTTTTGTGGCAATATGTTATGAAAGAGATAAGAGAAAAGAGAAAGAAAAAGAGATGACATGATATGCAATAATTGGCAACATTTTCATAATAATATTTCATTTCACCTAATATTTCATAGGAATATAATTTCTTTCCCTTTTCACTTGTGTCTCCCAAAATGTCTGATAAACATGATTTACTGTAACTCCAATTGTCCTCTACAGTAATGTATTAAATCAATGCTGTTTTGTAACAGAAAGTCATAGGCTATTCTGAATTAGAAACCCTGTTTTCCTGAGATAATGAACATTTAAAAAAAAAAAATCAGATTTAATTAATAATTAATAATTTTTCCATAAGAGTCATAAATCGGATCACTAAATTAATGCCAGTCATGTTTAAAGACCAAGGAGAAGAATATCCAAACAAAAATCCAAAACATAATGTATCTCTGAAAAGCCCTTCACAGGACATCCAGACTTAAAACTGTGACATGAATGGTGTCAGAACATTTCTCTAAAATACAATGTCCACTACAGAGGACAAAAGTCTATTACTGGGTCCCAAAAAACAGTAAACTACTGGCAGCTGTGGTTGCCAGCATCATACCGTAAAAATATGGTACCGTGTTTTGCTGTTTTTTAAATTAACAACTATGCCATTTTGTCAGCTACATCCATATGCTGTTAAATTACAGTTTTATACTGTAGCTGACAAACGGTATTTAGCTGTTAATTTAAAAATTCTCTAACCAGTCAGTGGCTACAAAATGCGATGTTTTTGCCTAGTTTAGCCCTATTCGTACATTAATTGTTTCTCGTAGGCCTGGTTTCACAGACAGGGAGATTAAGCCAGGATTAGGCCTTAGTTTTATTAGGACATCTAAGTAGCTTTTATAAACGTGCCTTAGAAGAATACATTACTGTGCATATTGAGACAAAACAATGGCATTGACATATTTTAAGATAAGTCAGTGCAAGTTGCTTTCAGTTAAAACAGCTTAAACATGCATATTAGTCCAGGAATAGGCTTAAGGGGATGGGGTCGTAAGGTATTTTCAACATTTACAGGGGCTATACCGGTGATTGTATTGCCATCCGAATCCAGAATGTCAGTGTTTTTCTCCCACCACCCACGTAAAAATCCCAGACCGAATTGCCTACTGTTTTTGATAAACACCAAGGTCGTGTGGGGATTTAATTGCCACCCGGATCCACATCACTGTGGATCAAATTAAAAAATATCGTTGTGTCTGAATATGCCTACTTCCATACTATATTATGGTGGCCGAGAGAGCTCAACGCGCTGCAACTGAAGAAAACACATGCAAATAGAAAAACACCTGCAAATTAAGAAAACAGCTTCATCAGTTTCACAACATATGTGTGCTCCAAATACTCATAACACAACCAAGTACAGAAACATGCTGCAAATAGAACAGAACACAACGGAAATGTTTCCAGAAGACCCCAATATGTGCCGAACCCGGCTGGGACGTTCTTACTGCTCGGAACCCTATTCCCTTCTAAGGGCAGATGGCAGAGCCCTTTAAGTGTGGTCTTTGGAGTGAGCATGGCACTTGTGTGGCATTATGTAGCCGTTTGGAACACACTTGATGAAGGGAGCAATGAAAGACAACATGATTTCCTCATAAATTTTTTACTTGGGTTTTTTTTGCGGGTGTTTTTCTATTTGCATGTGTTTTCTTCAGTTGGGCTCTCTCGGCTACCCTAATATACAGTAGGTGAAAAACAGAATGTGAGCCGAGTGGTAGCTATGTCGCAATTCATAGTATTCATAAAACAGTAGCACCTACTCCTAGATGACCCACTACTTCCGGCGAGATTCAGAAATGCGCATTCGTTGGACACTTTACTATCACATGGGATAGTAAACAGAGTCCACGAGAGAGGATTTGTGAATGGAACTGTCCAAATTTCATTCATACTACACACATTGATACTTTATAGAACGTATTTTTTTTAATGGTCGCAAAGTAAGTTTCAAACCAAATTCAAAACCTATAGAGTATGCGATTTTGGACGCAGCATGACTGTTAAAGCAGCACTATGCAGTTTTTTTTAGCTTAACAGAACAGCTTCAGAGTTATTGCAATGGTTATATGACTTTTTTCGGGTTGAATGGTGAGCGTCTCGCCACCCCTCTGAGACATCTCTGCTTGAGTGCTATTTACGACAGTACAAGTACTCCACAGCGACTCTAGGGGTCACTGTTTGACAAAAACGAAAATCCTGCATAGTGCTGCTTTAATTTGCTGCCAAATATATCCCAATCCTTGACAGGTGCCATTGAAATGATATAATAAATGCTATTCAGTTCAACTGTCAGTTATTTTAATGATGGGCTGGGCTGGGTTTCCCAAAAGCATCGTAAGCTTAAGTTGATCGTAGAACAATTGCCACCAATGGTCTCTACGATCAACTTAGGCTTAAGATGCTTTAGGGAAACGCAGCCCTGATCAATGTATCTATGTATTTATGTATGTACTGTATGTGTGTATGCAGTTTGGCAATATTCCAAAGGTTGGTTTTCAGTTTGCGATGTTTTATGTTTAAAGCTACAATATGTAAGATTATTTTAATACATTTAAAAAAAAAAATCACAGACACAGTGTGATATATTTCATGCAGTTGTGTAATTACAATATCCCAAAAGTTCCCAAAGATTTTAATTTCAGAAAAAAATCCAATTTTAAATAATGTCTCGTCCCTGATCATTGTCGCCTGTCAATGACGTAATATCCGCGTTATCCCTGGTTTACGATCGTTCTGCCATAGTAACCATGGCGACAGACGTGGACAACTACGTTATGTCCAGCTCACGCTGTCGTTCAAACATTATGGACCATGGCAAGGAGACTTTGCGACAAAAGGAGAACTAATACGAGGATCAATATCAGCGTGGCGTTTCCGAGATGCCGAGAGCTCCACGTCCGCGGCTAACTTCAGCTTTTCTATTTTACAGTTTTTCTCAGTCGCTTTGGTACATTTCTCGAATCATCCTCGACATTTGCAAAAATGTCTCAAAACAATTCGTACAAATAGCAAAACTCCATGGATTACCTGCATGAAGGCCTTTTGCACAGATTAATTTTTTTATTTTTTATGTTATCACCTCCTAGACATAATTAATGTTCATCCCTTACCACCGCCTAACAGCAAAATTAATATTTCATTACTAATCCCGTCAGACGTCAATCAACCGCTTCACGGAAGGAAATTGGAATGATTGTCACCTCGATAGACAGACAGACCTTTGAAACACGGCTGAGGTGACAGACACCCAGGGACAAAGAGAGCACTTCTAGACCGATAGAATGATGCAGAAAGTGACGGCCAGTGTCTAATTTAGCTACTGTTTTCTATTTTACAGTTTTTCTCAGTCGCTTTGGTACATTTCTCGAATCATTCTCGACATTTGCAAACCAGTAAGTGCATTTCTCAAAACAAGTCGTACAAATAAACACCTTGGATTACCTGCAAAAGCCAGTCTCTTGCTCAAAATCCTTAGATCATCTCTCAAAAGTAAATATCTGTGTCAATGAACATGTCAGTGCCATCAGAATGACAAGTCCTTGTGTCATTGTGTATGGATAATACAGTCAAACTGCTTAGTCATGTTGTCAATATAACAGTGTACTCTGGAGGGATGTTCTGGTGTGAACTATGGCTGAAGTTTTGATGAAAATTATTGTAAATTGTAGGTTACACCTTAGTGTGTGTGGGAGTTTGATTGCAAGAGACTGGACAAGATTCACATTTACGCTTTTACTGTTTGTACTGTAATTTGTTGACAGACGTCATTGCGATACAGAAAGGAAAAGACAGCACTGCCTAGCAAAAAAAAAAAAAATGTAGAAATGTGAGCATAGGACAATCTCCTTAGGGACAACTTGTACAGTACATGCATATTATGACAGTTTGTTTAACCATTTTGCATGTAAAGACTTATGCTATGAACTAATGCCTATATTGTGGGGGGTGAGACAAGAGGCCCAGTATAATACATTTTGATCAACATGACATAAACAATTGATAATAAACAGCAGAGAATTGTACATAATCATGCGCATGGATGTACCAAAGCATTAGCAACTTAATTGTTCAAAGAAATGAGAAACTGCTTTTTTGATGTGTACAAGTGACACAATGATGTGAAGATTGAACAGGTATGAGAATTTCAATTCTGATCTGAGAAATGTACCAAAGCGACTGAGAAAAACTGTAATTTATAGTAAACTGTAATTTATTCCTGTGATCAAAGCTGAATATTCATCATCATTACTCCGGTCTTCAGTGTCACGTGATCCTTCAGAAATCATTCTAATATGCTGATTTGATGCTCAAAAAACATGAATTATTATTATCAATGTTGAAAACAGTTGTGTAGGACAACAACTTTTGAACGGTAGTGTAAGGCCCGTCTTTATCGATCCAATGGCGGCATTCGATTAGCGGGGAACGTCTCACACGTGTTATGTGAGTTTTAGGTGTCTCTGAGAGAGAGAATGAAATTTAGATAAGGTGAGACTTTCGTCTGAGGGGAAGAGGGGGAAGTCAAATGTTCATTTCCAACAAGGTCTTTTGTTTCATCGACCAGTGGTCACTCTTCAACCAGTTTTTCCAGCTTACAGTAGTGTTTAATATTACAAAAGCTTTCCATTTCAGATGAATGCTGTTCTTTTGAACTTTCTATTCGTCAAAGAATCCTGAAATAAAAATGTAAATAAACGGTTTCCACATTGACAATAAGGAGAAATGTTGCTTGTGCATCGAACCATCATATTATAATGATTTCTGAAGGATCATGTGACACTGAAGACTGGAGTAATGATGCTGAAAATTCAGCTTTGATCACAGGAATAAATTACATTTTACTATATTCTCATAGAAAACAGCTGTTTTAAATTGTAATAATATTTAACAATGTGTTGTTGTTTTTTTAAATCAAATAAATGCAGCCTTAGTGAGCAAAAGAGGCTTCTTTTAAAAACATTACAAATCTTACCGATGCAAAACTTTTGACTGGTAGTGTATATACAAGGTAATTGTGTACATGTTAAACTGTATTCTGACGCATCTATTCTGTGCATTTTTGCCTGTAATTTTATATTACACCACTGGATGTCAGTATTGTATAATGACTGTTTCATGAGTCCAATCACACTGCTGTCCAATTTAGTGCTCTGTTTATAAAGTATATCGTTCAAACACCATGTAATAGATTGCACAATATCAGGTTTCTTTTTACCATTAAAAATATACTAGATTCAGTTGTCAAAAAAAAAAAAAAACGCTGAGTAATCTTTCAAACACTCAATGCAATTTAATATTTGATAAAAAAAAAAAAAAAAAAGTCCACAGGAAATGCATTACTCATGTTAACCAACATCATCACACACACACTCCTTGTTTCTAAACTAGTCACAGCACAATCCGATGTGTCCAGTCTCACTCACAGCAGGCCGCTGGTGTTGTCTGACCACATCACGCTGAAGAGGAGCGAGAATGACGTATAGGCAAGAGGAGAAACATGTGGCTGGTGTGAGCGATACATGGCTGCCCTTCTCAAGCCCCTGCTGAAAGTGATAAGATCAGTTGTGTTATGCTCTTGTCCCCGGTTGTCTGGCAGGGTGGGCAGTTTGATGGTGTGAGCACTGAAACTCCCTCTTCAGACAGCAGGTGGCCTGCCAGAATACATCAAGCAATCATGTGTGCTTGATACAGGAGGTGAGGAGGTCTATCGGTTAAAGAGACACAGCGGTGGATGAAGTAGGCTACACAAAACCTGGACATTTGATGAAAAATAGTCCAGTGAAAGTAGGAGTAAATATGAATAAAGGTGACCCATATATATATATATATATATATATATATATATATATATATATATATACGTATATATATATTCTACAGAAATAAATCTGAAAAATATGTATTTTTCCACAAATTGCATACAATGTATGCAAATTATATGATATCCAAGGTACACATTTCTAGTAATTGTGCAGTTATTTCTCATATTGTATATTTACAGCAGGTTTTGGAATATTTTTCCTCCCCCTAAATTAGTCACTACCGAAATTATAAACTAATTATAATAGTGATTGACTCACTTATTGACACCCTTATTCAACTTTATTTATTTAATTTATGGTTGGTAAGTAACTTCAAAGTAGGAACATGTTTCTTGAGATGTAGTCAAGTTCTAATTTTTTGTAGAGTAGTAAAAGTACGGGCCCTATCATACACCCGTCGCAATGCAAGTTTCAGCCTGACGCAGTTATCATTTTCACGTCCTGCGCCACGTTGTTTAAATAGCAAATGCATTTGCGTCCATCTGTGCGCCAATGGTCATACGGCTTGTCCCGTAGATCACGAGCAGATTGGTTTACTCTCTGGAGAAGCGTTCAGTCTTTGCACTGTCAAAATCCTCCATGTAAATAGCAAATCTGCCTTTTAAAGGGAATGGGAGATGAGACTCTGATTGGTTGGACCAAAACACACTCATTGCTCATTAAAAGAATAGGGACAACCCTTATAGACCATGCGCCTGTCACAGTCATCGTCTGCACCTTCTGTCTTCGTCTTCACTACACTTCCCAGAATCCACCTGAACTCACTCCCTCATTACTCACCTGTCCATCGTCATCATCATCTGTGTCACCTGTCCTCACCTCATTTGTATCTGTATTTAGTTCCTCCAGTTCAGTCTGTCCTTTGTCTGTAGTTAGTCATAGAGTGTGTGTGTTTATCTTGCCTGCCTGTCTGTTCCTGTTTGTATTATATTAGTAAAGTGTTTGAATTGAAGCTCTGAGCCTTCATGGTCTTCTTCTGCCTGCACCACACCGTGACAGCGCCGGGAGCGCCGACCATTTTTCCCGTCGTTAAACTAGCAAAAGTGGATTCGGACACAAGTGCACCCTAATAGCTTTAGAATATGCACTTAGATACTTAAAATAGGGCCCTACATGTTTCCCAAAATAAAAATAATGTACTGGGATTACATATATTTAATCCCATATACATACCCGGTACATATATATAAAGAGAGAGAAAGAGACTAAAACACGATTAGAAAATAATTTTTAAAACATTTCAGAAAAATGAATAAACACAGGTGGCTGTCTGCAGTGTTACGCCAGTCTGGCTTTCTTCATGTCATGTTTAAAAATGCATGAAGGACTTTTACATTTAAAAAAAAAAAATTGTATCATCACCTGCTAGACATAATTAATGTTCATCCCTTACCACCGCCTAACAGCAAAATGAATATTTCATTACTAATCCCATCAGACGTCAATCAACCACTTCACGGAAGGAAATTGGAATGATTGTCACCTCGATAGACAGACAGACCTTTGAAACACGGCTGAGGTGACAGACACCCAGGGACAAAGAGAGCACTTCTAGACCGATAGAATGATGCAGAAAGTGACGGCCAGTGTCTAATTTAGCTGACTAGTCCATCACCGGTCTGTGATCAGGGCAATGTGGGGCCAAGGCCTTGTCATATTTTTCTTTTGTTATCTGACTGACTTGCTTCAGAGCTTGTCTTCCACTGTCACACATGTACAAGCCAGCCCAGTGAAAACATGTCTTTACAATGTTAGAGAAGCTCTCCTGGTGACTGAAGGTGTCTCAGCTGAGGTGCAACCGCTCAAAGCTATTTTCAACTATTTTTGAAGGTGAGGAACCTTTGGATCTGCTGGGGATCAATACAGAGCGGAGCAGAGCGGATATCGATAGAAGAGGTTATTTTAAAGCCGAGAATATCAGGAAACGGATCTGTATCTGGGGCAGGCTATATATGTGGAGCACATGTGCAAACAAACACACATCAGCACCTGAAGCGTCACAAACTACACACACAAATATGGAGAAAAAATAGAAACTCTGAAGCTAGTTGTAAACAACCCTGACCTCTCACAGTGTTAACTCTGTCAGAAACGTGGATTTACTGCAAGCTCACACGGTAACAGTTCAACTCAAACAGTCATTATTTAGTGTGCTCATATTGTATGTGTATGATAGGGAAAATGTGTTTATTCTGTTGTAACGGTTTAGGTCCGACGAAGATGATAGAGATGCAAAAGGTTCCAAAACAAATGTTTTTTTTTATTTTATAAAAACAAACTTAGGTAATCCACAGCTATGAAGGCAACGTAACAGTGTGTAACACAAGAACAATACCAGACAAAGAACTGAATGAAATAAGGAACTTCAATACACAGATGGTGAATGAACTCAATGATGAACAAGTGACAACTAATTAATCATAAATCATGGTAAAAAATGGAAAAAAGGAAAACAAACTAGTCCATGAAAACAAAACAAACAGGCAGCTGTACATTTAATTTTGAATACATGCTCTTGACAGAATCTTTTTATTTTATTATATTTTTTTTTTATAAAGTTGCATGTAAGAAAATGTTATGCTTATGAGTTAACATGGAAATCATGGTTTTTGGACATGGTTCCAAAGAATTAAAAAGTATATTGAGTTAATTGAATTAAAAAGTATATATTTAAAATAAAAACTGTACTTGCAGATCACATAACATTTTAGGACTACTGACATAATTAAAGGACTACTTCACAAGCTTAAGTACACTTTTAAATACACATCTACACTATGTTAACACTTAATTTTTTATTAGGCAATTATTTTATTTGAATAATCTTTGTTTATGCTTTAAAGAAGTACACTTATTTGCTGACTAAATAACCCAGACAGCAACATAGTGTCGGCCCAGATTCAGCCCACATCTGGTACGTAAATCCACATTTACCAAATGTGGGCCGGATCTGGGCCAACACAATGTTGCTGTCTGGGAAAGCACATATCAAGTAGGCTACTTATAATTTTAACTCTAAAACTCTATTTAATGTTATTTAATATATTTTAAATTAATATTGAAACTACATCATTACAAATGTGTAATAGCAAATATATTTAAATACATTATACAAATGTTTCAATAGAAATTACATTAAAATCTATTTTATTTTATAATAAATGCTTTTCATAAATTCCGCAATACACTTTAACCATATCTCATAGACAATAGAAGTAATTACATAAAGATGTAATTTAAGTGGGTCAAAAATTGCACTAAATGTTAGCTAACTGCAAATAAAAAAAATGATAAATAATATATTGATTGATTGATTGATTCTTCTTCTTCTTCTGGTTATCTAAGACAATCCTGGCCCTAAATAGCACATTAATAAAACAAACTGGCTAAGACTCTATTGACATGGTGCTAAACCGGCACCTGCTCAGAGGAAACAACTTGAATGGAGATTAAGGAGCTTGTGCCATATGGTTGGTGCAGGTTACAAACGGTCCAGTAAATTATTAATCTTGCAACAGTCTAAAATCATTGTGTCAGATACAACAACATCTACTGAAATCAGGAAACTATTGGTACTATACATTTACCTAAATTATTTGTAACCCCGCAAATCCTGAGATTTATTTGCCACAAGTTTGCAGCCTTCTCCTCGTTATATAAGTTATGGTTTTCCTCACTAAATGATGCATAAACATGCAACTTCTCTGATTTGAATATACTCATAAATTTAGTTGTGACCCAGCATACAAATGAGAGCATATACATTTATGTTTAGTCTCTGTCGGGTCATAATGAAAGATTTGATTCCAGGAATGAAGACTTTGCAATTACAAAATGTCTAAATATAGAATCTCAAATTTACATAAAAACTTGACTACACTTTTTCACGTGTACACAATTTCAAGTTATGTAGGACCATTAAGGACCATTGACTTTTTTGTTGTTTTTTCTTGATATACTGTGTCTAAACCAGCACAGAAATGTTGAATTCATTCCAGAAAGACATATTTTTTCCACCACTTTGAATACTAACTATGAAAAAGGCTGGTATTTTACCTGAGGCAAAACATGAACTAGCAGATATAATAAGCACATACATTTTAAACTACAGCCAAGTAGATGCATTTTGCTGTTGCCAGCAAGTTCAATGAACACGTTTTTGACGATACCAAGAATACATTATTGATGTAAACTTATATTCATAATTGAAATGAACAATGTATTATGATTGCTATGTGCTCCGTTATATCCACGTTTTGCAAGTGGCAGCCTGGAGCCAAACCAATTACTGAGCAGGAGACATTATGATGTGGATTACCGCAGTGAAGCGTAGTGCTTGACCACTGTCCATATTTATGTCAGCGCAAATTCGATCAAAGACTAGTATCTCAATGCCTGCATGGAATCTGCAGCTGCACGATTTGCACAGAATTCAAACAATTATTCACAAAACGCTGCACATCCTCATTCCTTAGGCCAGGGATTCCCAAAGTGTGGTGCGCGCACCCCCAGGGGTACGCGAGCTGCCACCAGGGGGTGCGCGAGAGGAAAAATGTGATGGCGGTCTGTTTTTTTTAAGTGGGATTTTTCCATACAATAAAATAAAAAAACATGAACAGTAAACGTTTCCTTTGTAATCGCTTTTATTTTAAATAAAAAATATATATAATTTATTCGTTTTTGATAGAAACGTAGAAGACGACAGCTGCTGTCTTCTTCTACGCACTGCTCTTCTTATATGCACTGCAGCCGCTAGGCTATATGCGTGCCAACTCGTTTAATAAATAATGACACCAACATATTTTACTGATCATTCAATACATGTGTGAAACGAACAATGATGGATTTTGGTGTAATTTGTTTCGAATTGGGACTAGGAAATTCCCGGGTCGGTAAGTGAACATGCTTTTGCGTGCAAAACAGTAAAAACGTTGAACTTGAGACAGAAAATATCGCTATGGAGTCATCGTCAAATTACACAATAGTGGCTTTCAAAAGCGAAAATGAAAAGAGGAATTCGAGAAATGATTGACTAAATTGCCAAAAATAGGAAGCTTCTTTAAAAAGATAGCACAGGAGGGGGAGATCGAGTGAAGGACCTGAAGCGACCGTGTGTTTTCATGTGTTATGTTGCGCATTCGCCAGTGGTGTTTTTTTTTGTTTGTTTTTTGGTGCGCGTAGGCTACTCCGGATTTTGTCAGTCATCTCTTATGCTGTGTCTCTATGTCTATGATCCTATCCTGTCCTATTCATGGTAGCCTACTCGTGGATATTGCTTCATCACGTGCTGTATCCTGCATAAGGGTCCGGTGTTGGCTCGTTACCACTGCTATTCTCTTTAATGTTGTGGATCGTTTGTAACTTCATTGCAATTTTATTCCTGTCGTTCTAATTTCCATAACCGTTGTGTTATGATGATGATGATGCTAGCTCCACGGTCATTTAATAGGCCTAGCCTTGCTGCAATGTTTCTTTTACGCGGCTGAAAATTGTGCTTTCTGTTACTGAGCCTGTCTGTCACTAAAAGTGGAAGCTTGTGCGTAGCTTTGTTGCATTATATTGAAACTTTGTTGATGTTGTTATTGTCATGCGTGTTCTGGTTATTTGCGCATGATTAAACATGAGTCTTTATATGGCGATAAAACAAAGCTTTGTTGCGTTTTTTTTTTAAGTGGGGAGTGGGGGTGCGCCAACCCGGTTGGGACATAGAAGGGGGTGCGCAGGAAAAAAAGTTTGGGAACCGCTGCCTTAGGCATTACTCTGTTAAATATCTTGGCTAAAGGAGCTGTTCAGCCACAACATCAGTTTAAAGGGCACAACACTGAAAAATAATTCATCATGGGTTCCCTTTGAAATTTCTAATGGGTTTGAAGTTTTTGATGTATGAGTAAAATAAAGCCTATGGTTAAAATTACTTAAACTTTTTTTATTACACAGTATTGGCACACCCATCCAAAATCAATCATAACCTGTGTCTGTCCTCATATATTTAAACATTTTTGGGAGATACACATGCTACTGTCACTTTAGATTAATACACACTGTAAAAGCATTGCTTTATCTAAAAATGCCAGACAGCAGGTTACTCTTTCATTCTGACAATCCAATCAAACAATAAGTCAAAATATAGGCCTATGTCAGGGAACTACATTGCGACCAAAATGGTTGCATATGCGACCTATTGAAATGCGATTGTGACCATAATTTTTAATGGGTCGCAAATGTATCACTGATTGTTTTTGTACCTACCTTATGGTTTAGGCTATGAAGTGCACGCGCCCTCACACAAACACTGTTCCCACAATAGCTTCCCCAGGCGTGATTTTTTTTCCCAAACCACTTCAGCCAATTTAATTGGTTTAGATTATAGTGATGGGTAGGTTTAGGGATCAGTGTTTGGTGTAGGCAATCAATACAGTGATTGACATGACCAATTAAAAAGGGCGGGATTTCCGCTGAAGTGGTTTGGGGAAAAAAATCACACCTTCCCCAGCTCAAGCTGTGAATGTAGATCACGTGCCCACTACAAAGTACGCATGTCTACACATAAGCACTGCAAACACGGTTTCAAGCCTATTGTTGGCTTGAACAATAGGAAACTGCGCTATTATTTTGTGCTTCACGGACCGTTTATCAGTTCGGACCATCAATGTCAGTGCAGCGCGAGCCGATCTTCATCAAGCACACAGCACAGCCCTAAGAGATCCAGTTAAGAAAGCATTTGAATTCGCCACTTAAGTAATAACATTACTGCGAGATCTAGTGAAAAGCATTCACATTTCTCCGTTATTAACGTACCGAACCTTGAATTTTGTGAACCGTTACACCCCTAACCAATTTTAAAGAAAACAAGAATACATGTGGTTTAAAAGATGGCAAGTAAAATAAAAACCACGTATGCAATACAGTTTCATTATTGTTCATTATTATCCAGAGCGGCTTACTATAAATAATTTGTGAGACCAAATCATGTTTTGCGCCAGTAACTGAAAAAGATAGTTGCGCAAGTGCCACCAGTGGAAAAGGTTAGAAAAGGTTTTTTATGTTCATTTGCACAAAACAATGTTATGACTTAATGTTATGTTTAGAGATGCACCGATTGACCGGCACGTGACCGGAACCGGACGATTTTCACGTGATCGGCCATGACCGGCGATCGGACGTCTGACATATGCCGATTTTATGCCGGTCAAAACTCGGGCGCCGCATGATTAACATCGCGCAACAGCAGCATCACACGTGCACACGGAACGCACATGTAGGAAACCTCGTGAATTACGGCAATTCAAACAGCAAGCGCGTATTTTTTTTCGGTGTGCATGCTAATCAATGAGTGCATTCACACCGGGAGCGGGAGCAGCGCGTGAGCGTCACCCCCAATTTCCACTAACTGCGGAACGGCTGCAGATCCGCTCCGGAACGGCGGCGGAGTCAATAGGTTTCCATTAAAGTCAATGTGTGCATTTTCACTGACTGCGGAACGGCTGCGTTCCGACTCCGTCCCAGCGCCGGCGACTGCAGCCCTCCGGAGCAGATACGCAGAGTTTCTATTTTTGCCGGATGCCGGAGAGCGCCGCAGGAAGTCGAGCACAGAAACAAAATAAAACATCCGGTAATTTTCAAAATAATATACTCCGTGCTTATGGCGGATTGTATTTCCCTTCACTACACCTTGAAAACGTCATAATGGGCGGAGATTTTTTCCTTTTCCAACAAGAACAATAGTTAACTTTATTTACACAGCCTACTACTTTCCCAATACATTCAAAAAGGAACCCAAAATAAACATTTAGTATTTTATAAGTTGATTATATAATTATAAATATTGTAGCCTACTTATATGGTAGAAGAATCACAATAATTTCCACAAAAAAGGGAGATCAGACTTTCCCCTCTACCCCTCTGGATGGAAACAAACTTGCTGGTTTTGTGGTTCTGTTTAGAACATTATCATACGTAAATTCGCAAGATATCGTGTGTCCACGTGACTTCAGCTGTCAATGGCCGCAGCCGTTCCGCAACAAATCCGGATCTGGTAGGTATTGAAGGACGGTGGAGCACGGATCCGACACGCAGCGGAGCCAATCCGCAGCCGTTCTGCAGTTGGTGGAAATCTGGGGTCAAACAGAAGCGTCGCGTGAGCAGCAGTGAAACGTTTCCGCGCCGAATCTATTTGCTGCAGCTCACGCTCAATTAAAGTGAAAGCACACTTTTGATGGACAAAATAGCCTAAATATGATTTCACACAAACATTTCCCAAAATGCACAGAATTTACGTGTTTTATCAAGAACTGGATTATATGGCAGAAAAGAAAACGACTCAAAAATATTTATAGAAAATGAACCCATTTAAACTTGTTTTTATTATTCAGTTTGTAGGCTACAAGTGATTGCAATAGGCCAGTGTGTGTGTTTTGATAAATATCTTTATACTGCAAGGCTATATTTATTTATCTTTTTATTTATATATTATTTTATTGCATTACCTGTTTTCATACAGACGTTTAGTTTGCTAAATATATATCTAAAAAATTTTTTGGCTATTGGATGTGAGAAGGAAATGGTTCCTCCATAACACTGGACTTTAGATGTGTGTGAGTTTCCCACACCAGGGGTAATTTATATAGTTCTATTTTATAGCAATTATCTGTTAAAAACATTATGTTTTATGCAAATTGTAAAATGTTCTATTAAAAAAAAGATAGAAAATAAATATTTGTGTGTGCTGTAAAGTGGTTTGAAAAAATGAAATCGGAACCGGCTAAAATCGGTATCGGCCTAGAAAATTTTAATCGGTGCATCTCTAGTTATGTTATGAATGTATTAGTAAACTAATACATTTTGATTGCATGATCTTTGATTTAAGATTGTTAAAATAGGGCCCTATATGTTATGTTCAGGGCTTGACATTAACTATTTTGCTCACCAGCCACTGTGGCTAGTGGTTTTTCAAAGTTACTAGCCACTCTGCATTTTCACATTTTCACATGCTATATATATTTTTAATATTATCTCATTATTTGGCAGCCGGTATATTAGGCTGCTGTTGCTTTAAGACATGACGCACGGACCCATTATAGTATTTTAAATAGCCAATATACGTTTCTTTATGTGCAAGCATTTTGGATGTGAGCACAAAATCTGCGGGAATGAGTACAATTATGCTCAATATGCGCAATCCCTCACTCAGTAACACCACCAATATTCATCTGGAGCAAATTAAACGAGTGAGTAAAAACCATAGACACGAGTGAGTGTCAACCATAGACTGTAAAGGGTGTCAACCATGGTGTCAACTCGCTGTCGGACAGATTAAAGAGGGAGGACGCATTGCTGGTGCATCCTGCGGAAGAGTTTCAGATAGTTCAGTATCGATATGTATCGAAAAATCTATATTTTTGACAACACTATTGTACTTAGTTTATTATTTCAGATGCCTTTTTAAAAGGACTACAATTGAAAAAAAATGATTAGGCCTATATAAAATTCAGCCCACCAAAGTGGCTAGTACGTTACACGCCACTGCTGAAATACAGCCGCATTTGGCGGGTTGGTGGGTGTTAATGTCAAGCCCTGGTTATGTTTAGGGCAGGTTTTAGATTATTAATAACTGGGACTTTATTTTCAAATGCAATAGACCATTAGCCTTTAAGCGTTACTCACTGGACATTTAATTTACGAACTGCCATAATACATGCAACAACCAATGTAATAAAATGTTGCCAAATTACAACACTAACGGGACACTTCACTTTGAAGGTGTCACAAGGCGTACAAGAGGTAACAATGCCATTTTTGCAGAAATGTCGCCAAGACATTCACACATCGCTAAACATGCCCATATGCTTGGTTTTCCTGGTTTTTAGAGTAGTGTTTTTATAGAGAGTGTTGGTATTTTGCTTAGTAACGTGAGTGTAGATGATAAAGCTGATCTGGAAGAATTTATTTAGGTTCAATTGTGTGGGCAAGAGAAAGGATAACTCCGTGTTTAGTTGAAGATTAAGCCTGTGTAATTTAAAAAGCACTTTTCACAATAGACATTGTTTAGCATTGTAGAAAATATGCAGTAATATAGTCTCAAAGTCCCGAAGGTCCTCATTTAGCAGTTCAATAAAAAAAAAATCTAGATACCGTACAATACCATACAAAATACACATACTTATTCAGCTTATACTTAACACAAGAGCGGACACAGTCATTGTAACTTTTGAGACGTTTACAGTCTCATCAGCTTCCATTTATTTTAGCTGTACAAAAATGGTCTGTTATGTTGCTTGATATTGCAAACTGTTATTTTTATAATTTTATTTATTATCAAGGTCATAAACACTATGTCACAGGTGGTTATATACAAGTTGACAATACGCCAAGGCGAAGCAAGCCGGCAAGCTGCGGTGGATTGATGGGTTCAGAGGCTGGAGGTGCAGCCAGAGTATCCTCTGCACTAGGCGGAGCAGGTGGACTGACGGACCGATGCAGGAGATGAAGGGAACCAGCAGAGGCAGGGCTGAGGAACTGGAGTGAGAGGAGGCGGGAGAGGGAAGATGGGAGGGATCAGAATTGGCATGGTGCTGGGTGGAAACAGAGGTGAAACAGGAGAGTCAGGGCTGGGTGGAACCAGTGGGGTAGGGAGATTCAGGGGTATTATTTCCTCTGACACCCCCAATGGTTCCTTCAAAAATGTTCCAGAGGCCATAGCAATCGCATCAGTGGTGGGGATGTGGGACTCCTCGAACTCCACAAGCACTCCCTTGGCGGCACACAGTGTTGCGGGCTCACCACCTAGTCAGACTCTCCTTGTGGATCAGGCTCCAGGGCGATGACACTCTCCAACTTCATAGCAGGCTCGGGCTAGTCCATCGCGGCAGGCCGATCTCCGTAGTCTGCAGTGGGGTGGTGGGTGGCTGGTCTCTGGATGTGGAGTGGGGATGGTGTGATCCTCTGCCAATAATTGATCACCATCACCCATTCCACAAATGAGGTCGAAATCCTCCTTTGGACTGTCCACTGGAAGGTGTACCTTAGACCGGGTAGTGCGTCTGTCCCAGGATGGACAACAGGCAGGTCCATGGAGAGAGAAAAAAAAAACAACAACAAAAAGAAAGGGGGAAGAAATACGCCACAAAACTTTAACTATTAGGTCCTGTCTTCTGTCACGGGTGGTTAAATGCAAGTAGTGAATGAAGACGAGGGAACCAGGACACAATCTATAAAACTCACCCAGGAACACGCAGGAAAACACACATCAACATTATTAACTTAGACAGGACAAAGAACTGGACAGAACACATGGCTTATACACAAAGGGGCAAAAGTGATAATTGACTGAACTACAGGCGATCCGAATGATAATCAAACAAGCAGAGAAACTTAGTAAACTGGCAGACAAGGAAGACAGAATCAAAACACAAAGAAACATGGGCAAAACAGAACACAACTCTGACACACTGGTTTGTAGCGTACATTATTTTACCATTTACAGCATTTTGTTTTTCTTCCAATTTACCTATTGCCTATAGCGGCAAATGAATCTGAAGTCTCTGCACATTCACAGAAAATAGCTTTGTTTTGTATTGAAAAACAAGGTGAATACCAAAATCCAAATGCTATTTAACCATTGACCACTCTAAAGACTGTGACACACCAAGCTGATGGTTTGGGCAAAGTCATCATTAAGCGTCTGTCTGCCCATTTTTTTATGGTGTTTTCAGAACCGTTAGCACTAGTCAGAGACATGACCGATTGAGCATGATGATGTTGGGCAGACAGAGAGATCACTTTAATTGGTGAACCAGTGGACAAGAAGAATAGTGAAAGTGATGAAAGCTAGCATATGACAAAGTCAAGAGAGCAAACAGAAAAGGCTGTTGTACATTTGTGTCTTATCTGAGCATTTCAATAGTGAATATTTACATAACAACATGACCACCTGGAATGAAGAAAGTGAAGACCAACTGTTGCTGTGAGTTCAAGCACAACATTTTTGCCCAGACACAGACAGTGGTATCGCTAACTTGTCTGGGCCTCCCTGTACCGTTTTTTTACATTAGGCTGTGAGGGCCCTTGTTGGAGATTTATTTAGCCCACCCAATACTTCTGGACTCCCTGTACTCAGTCTGCCTTTTCTACCCACTAGTGATACCCCTGAACGCAGGCGATGCAAGGTGACAACACAGTCAGGGTCGGAGTGGGACCAAAAAATCTACCGGGAAATTTCGTAGACCGCCGGCCCGGGGTGGGGGGTTTGGGAAAAAAAATAAACTAATGTCATAGAACCCTTGCAAAATTAAAAAAAAATTTTTTTAAAAAGATCATTTTTCTCAGGATCGATATTGTCCCCCACTATTTTTTAAAACATTGAGGCACGGATGTACCTAATACAAATAAATAAAACTTCTCCAGTTAACTAGCAGAGCATTCATTTAGTTTGTTATTAAAGCGCTTGTTGCCGCTGCTATCAGTGTCATGGATCCAGTTGTTCTAGTGTGGCTAGCGTGCAGACTTCACTCGGATGCGTGCTTCAATCTATCGCCGTTGCAGAGACTCTATTCGTTCCGGTGAAATCACAAAATAAAATGCACACAAAGTGTTCCTGCTTGATATAGACTGTAACCACTGATGAACATTTTCGGTGTTGATGAGAGAGAGAAAAAAACTATAAGAGTGCGGATTAGAACCCGTAACCTCTGACACGCTTGGCAAAAGATCTACCACTTGACCATTTAAGAACTCAGACAAAACCTGCGGATCGATCCATTTATTTATGGGTTGAGAGAGGCTGCACAGTTTGACCAGAGGGCAGCGGCCACAGACCAGGCCTTGGGATGGTGTCGCTAAGAACTTGCAATGACCGGCCCTCGCGGCCTCGAAACACTTCCGGCCCACCGCGAAAAGCCCAGAATCTCCCGATTGCCACTCCGTCCTTGCTGCCAGTTCTCTGATGTCGGTTTGGTGTGTCCCGGGTTTAATAGACAGTGTCTGTGTCCAGTTGCATAAACTGCTTTTTAAGTCAGTTACGAGGTAGATTGGTCTAATTTTTATCCGGACTTGGCTAATACTGGTTAACCAAACTAGTTGACACAGTCTTAACATAGTGGCTGTTTTTATGCAACTGGCAGTTGGTTTAGGTCTTGAAGTAAATGGAGGCTTCAGAGATGGTGGCGGACGCAAGCCTGGACTATGGCCATGGTGCTAAGACTGAAGGGCTGGATAACTTGGGTGGACATGGCATGCACATAAGTAGCCAAGACAGAAAACTCAAGAACAGCCTTCCAGACATTTTAACAAAGTCTTTTAACAAAGCAACAAAGCAGAGGTACAACATTCCTCTTTGTGTTCTGGCTAAAGGGAACAAAGAATCCCTTGAAGACCTTGTTTGACCAGTGATGTTATGGTCTTTAAAGGTTCACTGAAGGGAAATCATTAAAGCATCTTCCAAGCTAAAACAAAATGGATTTGATAATGCTGAGCCACTGGCGCAAGGATTGTTTAGATCAGTTGCTGACTCATCCGTCTGCTATTATCCAGACTATTTTGCAACCAGAGGCTCGGAGATTAAGACAGAGTGTGGATCCTAATACTTGATATTCAGTTTATGTAAATGTACTTTTTCCAAAGCATGATCTCTTGAATTATTCATCCGCTGAATCTATTGAAATTTGGGTATATTTGATTTTTAGACAAAAGTGTTGTATGCAAATAAACCTTTCCTTACAAAAAAGTTCCTACAAGCTGTGAGGTTATTTATTATGTCCGACATTTTTATGGCAGCAAAGCATTTTGATACAGATGTCCAAATGCACCCACGTAATTAAACGCCTGGAATGGATAAAGTAGCGTCTAATACCTGTTCTAAACACTTGAGTTTATTTGAAGCTTGAGCAATTGTCTTATAATGAATAATTTACTATGAAGAGCAGCAGCAATAATTTGAAATCATCCTCTTTGTTTTCCTACAATCTGCCAATGGCGATTCAACACATCTGCAGTTTAGCATCACAGCATGCACAATCAGAAAGCACAGGCATTAAACACATGGTGTAATCAGTAAAGGATCGTCAAAGGCATGGATTTAAAGTGCTGTTGAGATGAGAAGAGTGGTCTGCCCTCCCCAGACCTCTATATTTGAGGGGTTGGATAGGATGGTTGATATATGTTCACTGGCTCTGGTTTATAGTGGTTGGAGAATGTCTGAGTTCATAAAGTTAGATGTACTTAAGGTTAATTTAGCTTTCATTCTCTGTCCTTACAGTGAGCTCTCTCAGGCCTTTGGGATGTGAAGGCTTCTCTTGATGGTTCATTGCTTGTCTAATTAAAACTGTTGGTGCATGGTTCTCTGCTTCATGGGAGGAAACAGACTCAAAGACTGGCATTGTAAAAAATGTATTATACTAAACTTGGTAGAATGTAATTTATTATGCATCAAAGGTTCTAAAGTAATTCACAATTTAGAGTAAATCTACACTTTATAGATGAATTTATAGATGAAAAGCAACACAAACTCATATCCAGGGTTTTTCTTGAATTTTCTTGAATGATTTATGTCATAAATATATGCAATTTTCAAAATGTTCTGTTTATACAAACCGTGTCTCACAGAAAACAAACTTACAAGGTAAGTGTGTTTTATATGCTACGAGCTTTATGATAAACTATTTTGAAAATGATGATCAAATGCTAAATTAAAGGTGAAGTGTGCAATTTCTCAAGCATCACCAAATGAATAAAAGTTATGCTTTTCCAAAGTGGTTGCCTGCATGTCCTGCCCAAAACTCAAGCTATCTATATTGATAATAATAAGAAATGTTACTTGAACATCAAATCAGCATATTAGAATGATTTCTGAAGGATAATGTGACACCAAAAGCATTGCCAGGGAACATGCTTACAACATTTCTGAAAATTGTATTACGTTTTATGTATTTTTTAATGTATTATATCATAAAATCCTTGAAATGTATTGTATGAAAGTAACCGTCTTTTTTTTTTTTAAATAGTAAGGCTACCTGAAAGGCACTAACCTAAAGTATGACAGATTTTCTCTAAAATGTACCAGTTGCACTGGGATGTTTTAAATGATTCCAAACATGATATAGAATTCACTCTGAACATTATATATTGATTACTAACATTGTTAGTAATGTAGGTTACCCCATCCTATGAGAGACAGAGAGAGAGGAAAGTGGAGGGAGAAGGAAAAAGTATATGAGAAGGACTATTTAGATGGGAGCTCTCACATAATCCTGCCCAGTTGAATATATACCCAGGTTTATTCTTTAACTGAGTGGTACTAGTTTCCTATGAAACTTCTTGTACAAAATCCATTACCTCTACAGGACAGAGTTCACTGTTCGAAAGGCATCTTTCTTTATTAATGGTCATTCAGTTATTTTTTTTTTTTCATTCAAAGGTTTGGGGTCATTTTATTTATTTATTTATTTTTAATTATTTTTTCTCAGCACAGAGACCCGTTGAATTGATTTAAAGTGACAGTAAAGACATGATGTTGTCAAAGAGTTATATTTCAAACCATTTCTGTTCTTTTGAACTTTCTGTACATCAAAGAATCCTTAAAAAATAATCATGGTTTCCACAAAAATATTCAGCTGCGCAACTGTTTTCAGCATTGATAACAACAACCACAACAACAACAACAATAATGATAATAATAATAATAATTAATTTTCCTGAGCAGCAAAGCATAATTAGAATGAAAAAATTAAAAAATTAAAAAATTAAATACATGAAAAAATTAAATTCTAAAACCTATTTGTGTAAAAAAAAAAAAATAATAAAAAAAAAGTATAATAATATCTCACAATATTACTGTTTTTACTGTAGTTTTAATACAATAAAGGCAGCTTTAGTGAGCTTAAGAGGCATTTTTCCAAAACATTAAAAAAATCTTACCAACCCCAAACGTTTGAATGGTATACCTGATTGTGCTTTAGAGATTGTATACACTCAACAACATACATGTTTAAACCTAGCTTTAAACAAGTTCACAAGATGCAGCTCTAACTAGTTACCTCCATGGGTGTTGTTATGCACTTTATTGCTAATAGGCTTTGGGAGTTTGGCTGTATACTGAAGAGAATATGTTTTGTGAATAAAGACAGCAATGATGATCCTGTTAGTGGATACTAATATGCTGAGGCAAGCATTATAGGAGGCTGTAGGTCTGGTCATGCCTGTAGGCATGAAGAGTCCACTGGATTCTTCTTTCACTAACATTAATGAACAATTACATCGGCAGACCATGAAAAAACCTTCATCCACCACTGTTGCTTGAAGACACGTAAGGATAGTTGGCCACTCAGCATTTTGACACTGGGAGAGAAATGTACTGACATTCTTTAGTGAAATATAATTGCTGAACTAATCTGCCCAATTCAGCATTGCACTTGATGGCAATACATTTAAGTTATTGTTTCTCTGGGGATATTTTGCCTACTAGCAGGGAATTCTAAACAAATCATTAATACAAACAGTTGGAAAAAAAAAGTATTTTTTTTTACATACTAGAAAAACACTGCAACAATATTGTTTCAAGTATAATTTAAAACTGCTATAAGAAATACTCTGTATATGGCTGAGGAGATATAGATTTTAACAAATCAAATATTAGCCATTAAAGACATAATTGATAACTTAGTGGTACAGCAAACAAGTGTCTCTGGATCTATTTATATTTGATAATTTATGAATCAGTGTATAATGGATTATGAGGATGCACACTGAAAAAACGAATGCATGACATAAGTAATTATAAACCTAAAAATAATATAAACTGTTCTTATTATGCAGTGTAGGTCTTAATGAGTCTATGTATGTATATACAGTATATATATATATATATATATATATATATATATATATATATATATATATATATATATATATAGAATAGTAATACTTATAGCCCCATTTATACCTATTTATAAGTGTTACCGAAAATACTATTTCAGTCTACTTCAAAATTTCATATTTAACTCAACTCAACATGTAACTTGCCATTTCTTTGCAATATTTGTTAAATTTACCAGCAAGTTCTGAGTGAAATTTGTAAATCCTAGACCATGGTGTTGCTCTTAGACCAAGACTCAAATACATGTCAAAATAACTTTCAAAAGTAGAGGTACACAAATGTCGAGAGATGCGAAAGCTAGGTTACCATAGCTCAGCTCTATGACGTATAAGCATCAAAGCAAGCATTCTAAGGTTTTTTTTTTTTTTTTTTTTTTTTGCTGACACAGGGCTCAAGCCTGAGAAATTAGATATTGGGGTCTACTGAAGATGTCAGACTTAATTAGGTGCATCCGAATAAATGCTGTGTTGTTAGCACAAAAATAAGACTGTTTGGCCCAGAAAAAACAGGAGGCAATCACTTCCACCCTGCCATTACCATAAACTGTTTTGAATTATGCAAAGAAAGAAACATAATTAGTTCCTCTGGTGCGAAAGCAGAGACAGAGGTGGATATACTGTCCCACATCTTTGGAAACAGAAAAATAACTGCTCGTAAAAATAGATCGCTTTCATGTGTGTGTGTGTATAATACACAGCAGTTCTCTGGTGTACCCAGAACAAAGTGTAGAACAATAAGACTTTTTTTTCTGGCTAGATCAAGGGGAATATCTTTTTAAGAAGCCTGACTTCATATACTGCTTTCTCTGATACATTAGTCATTGTACAAAGATCCCCAACCCCTCATGTTTTGAAACAAAAGCTTCCCAAGCTTAACCCAGAAAAAGGATGACAAGCATTAAGTTCTTTATTATTTGAATAGAGAACAATGGTTTTGTTTGCCAGACTTGCACCCGGTTGCATCAGTTTTTGTTATGCCATCTGCAGTTCTTACCCTTTGTAGACCTCAAGGATGAGACCTTGATAGTCAGATCAGCATTTGGAAACTGTGTTTCACTTTGATGATACATCATACCATGCAAAACAATGAAACAAACTTCACTGTCTTAAACTTTAAATATAGTCTTTATCCTGGTGAGGTGAGATACCTGACAGTGTGTTGAAAGGTGAGTGCCGAATAAGAGAGTTCATCATAAGGAAAAGGAAAATGTTTTTAAAATCGAATTTGAAACATACGTGCCATTAATTTGGGTTACATTTAGTTCTGAAACACTTTTATATATTCACAAAGGTAAGATGTAATGTGGTTTACTTTTCAATCAATTAAAAAGTAATAGGTATAGGATATTTTTTGCAAATATCATTTAGTATATGTTTCTCTTCAGACATCTGGAACAGCGGCACACATACAACTGATCAACGCATTCTCATCCTAGGGCGTCATATCTGACACTTTTGACATTTCGTCTAAATCCAACGCGCATGGTACCCTTTAGCGTCAATATAACACGCACAGATATGGGTAGGTTTAGGTCTGGTGTAGGGTTAGGGTTAGACCGCTAGGAGGCGCCTTCTGACCCATATGTATATCTGCGTCTCATATTGACGCTAAAGGGTGCCATGCGCGTTGAATGTAGATGAAATGTCACGAGCGTCAGTATATGACGCCTTGGGATGAGAACGGGCTGAACTGATACAACATTCATTAAAGGGGTCATGACATGTCAACATGACATCATGACTTTGCGTAAACATACACGCCACTTTCAAATCAAGTGGCGTGTTATCTATACGCATTTTCAGCTATCCGCGTGTATGTCCACGCCGTGTGTATGTCTACGCTGCGTGTATGTCCACGCCGCGTGTATGTGTACGCCAGTTTCGCTTAGTTTCGCTCGGAAATTTAACGGCGTACACATACACGCGGGTGTATGTGTACGCCGTTAAATTTCCGAGCGAAACTAAGCTAAATGAATATCTACATCTGGGGAGCGATATTTTTTTCCCTAGGATGGTAGGGGAAGAGTCATAAATGCTAATAACCCAAGTGACGGGTAGGTTTAGGGACGTCATTGGGGTAGGTCATATATTTATATATAGTAATGTAACGTTAAGTCAATGGCGTTGATAAACACGCTGAAAAGCGATTATGCGTGTTGATAGCACGCCAAAAATGGAAATACGAATTGGCGTGTCATGCATACGCTGTTTCATGAGATCAGTCTGGACATGTTTTTTTTTTTGGTTTGTTTTATTATGTTCCCTTAGGTGCAATTATAGTATTACTGTAGTTTTTTGTACAAAAACACTTTAAAAATGTAGTGATTTATGACCTTTTCCCACCCTATTTCTCAACCTCTGATTCAAACAGTCTGTTTTGGAGGTGTTTCCCCTTTAAGAGTTCAGTGTTAACGCCCACTGTTATGATTGGCTAACGTCAGTGCTGCTAATGCATAAATTATTAACGTTAATACTTTTTTTTTATCACATGTAGGCTACACAATGCTCCACCACGTGAAACTTCGGTCTTCCGATCTTTTACCATCGTGTCAATTCTCAATTGATTTTGATTCATATGCGCGAGGGGGGGAGGGAGGGAGGGTGAGAGAGAGAGAGAGAGAGAGAGAGAGAGAGAGAGAGAGAGAGAGAGAGAGAGAGAGAGAGAGAGAGAGAGAGAGAGAGAGAGAGAGAGTTTGAAGGCGTGCGCGCGGCCGGGGCTCTCTCTCTCTCTGCTCGTTCTTTCAGTAACATGCGCTCTGTCACACTCATCATCATTACTCACCGATCAGACAAAGCTTTGGCGGGCTGCATATGCTGCAAATAAACTGCATCCAACTGCTTTCCCTGACGTCTGGATCGTTCGGCAGCGTATTCAAACATGTTGTTTGTCCACAGCAGGAACAGCACATCTGCGTGTCATCACAGTCATCTTGTAAACAGACCCACTCGCTGCATGTCGACTGAACACCTGTGCGCGTTTAGTCGACATGCATTTAGTGTTTAGTCACGAGGCGTTAAACGTCGGCGAATAACGCGCGCAAAATAACGCGCGCAAAATAAGACTAGTTTTCACATTTGTGTGAGAATTGTTCATGGGTGATAATTCAGCTGTTGAGCTAAATTTAATTTTATTATAGAATAAATGTGTTAACAGTTAAAAAGAAATGGTCTTTATATATTGAATTAATCATATGCATTAACATTCTAACTTTGGGAGAATTTTATAAAAAGATAAAAGGATGAGTTGGTTTTATCATTTAGACCATCATTATGGCATAGACATAATATGGGTTTCCAAAATTGGCTTGTAAAATCAGGTTTTCAAGATTATACCTTTTGAACCTTTTGAAGTTTTCATTCACCTGAGGGATGAACACAGAGATGAAGAATGGTGGAGCTTTAGAAAGGGTTTATAAGCATGGAAATAATATGAAGTTCAAAAAAGTGAAAAAGGGTCATAAACAAATTTACTAATAAAAAACTGTTTCTGGACAACATTAGTTGCACAATATATTTGTTGTTGTGTACAACTAGCAAGGACACCACAACACAGAGACATATTGGGCCTAATTGATCAATCTAACGTAGAAACAAGTGCAATTCCCAGCACAGAAATCATTTTACGATAGAGTTCACATGTGATTCATGAAACATTTGTATGCTGCCAAGCCCATCATACGAATGATCATATGTTGATAAATGTGGCGGCTCAAAACAATCGTCTTTATCACGCTCAGAAGCCTTGCCCCTAGAGTTTACAACATGGAGAACGCTAACTCAAAAACCAACACGAATTGAAACATACGTTAAATTTGGCTGTAGCTATACCACTCACTCCATATTGATAAATGGCAAGTTTTGCGTGGAAAGATCTGTACGCCCAGATGGACGTTCATTTAGTAAATGAGTTCCATTATCTATTTATTGCCTTTTTGTATATATATTTTTTACAGTCTTATCCACTGTGTCACAATCCCGGTTCTGTGTCTTTTAATGTAACTTCTTCAAATTGGCACTCGTTATGACAGTTTAAAAAATTTACTTACATAATCATCAATCGATAGGTTCTCCTAAAAAGACACAATATCAGATTGACCAGGTCCATGATGATCTGTAATTCACTTAGCTGCTGGACCTGAAAATGGTGAAGTCTTCTGTTACGGACTGATACAAGGCAAAGGCTTGTGCAGAATGAAAATCATAATACTTTTCCTTCTACAGGTAGAAGTTCTTCTTACTTGAATACTTTTGTTGGCACTCAGACTAAAAAGCAATTATGAGAAACTTCCCACAGGTCCAGTTTAATTTCCGTCAGTCAGTCATAGTTCCAAAATAAATTTAACCAGTCTGCAACCCAGACATGACGAGCAAGCTGTGTTTATTGACATTTATTAAAGTGTGCCCAACAGAGACTTGCTCATCTTTCTGACTAGGTGTGTTTATTACACTAGTATTGTTCAGAGCCCATCCTGACCTCCCTGGGGCCCTAAGAAAATTCTGTTAAGGGGCCCTCCTACCTGACCCATGTAAACCATTTGCCATTGCCTCACAATCACACCTGACACCCCAGTGCTCCCACAATCCTCCCTCCTTTAACAAGTACTAATGAAAATGCAATTCCTGATATCAGAAATAGACCTTTTTACTAGAAAAAGTACATTCTTAATATCAAGAATTCACATTTTAAATGTAATTATTGATATCAATAATGCATCCTGTGAATGAATAAAAGCTAAAATGGCTTGCCATAGCATGCCACTGTGTTTTAAATGATAAAAGCAATACTTGATGGTTATTATTTACTGAGGGATGTGCATCCATATTGACCAGTATGTCGAGCCAATCAACATTTTAAATGCAATATAGCCTATAAATCAATAGTCAATGTCAATACATTGCTTTCTTGCAGAGTTGTAACTAAACTGACTTGTGGACAAGATAATCATTGTCTTGTTTTAAAAGTATGTGCAGCTATTATGAGGAGTGTCATCACGTTGTAAGGCGCGCTAACTCGATCCAATGTCGGAGGTCTCGCCCGTGTTCCGTCTTTTCTCATGGCAAAGGGATTTTGATTAAATGCAATACACTTTCTCATATATATTTTCTCGTATTTTCATCTGACGTTTTTAATGATATCTGTGGATCATTAAGTGTGAGCGAGTGTTTGACTATTCTTTTCAACCAGCTAAATGAACAATGTCAAAGTCAATTAGAATAATCAAATGTAACAATTTATTATATCAGGTATCAGTTCAATTGTATTATCAATTCAAAAATAATCAATACAAAACATGAATAAAGAGAAGAGATGCAAACCAAACCTGAATAAATACAGGTACATGAGCTGAGAGTCTCTGTAAATCTCAGCCTCATGGGCCAATCTGAGGTACAGAAAGGGCCTCGAGCCCCCTGCTGCAGCCCCCTACATAGCCAGAATGTCTTTTACATGTAAACCTGCTCATTTGCATTAAGAAGTTACACCTCTTGGGGTGGGGGAGAAAGACCATTTGCCTAGAGTCCTTCCTTTGTGTGTCACTTATCTCTAAACTTCCTAAAAACCTTTTTAGCTTTTGTTTTACTTATTTGGTAATGAGACAGTTGTACCAGTCACCATGAGACCTTTAAAATGATACTAAACTGTCATGATTCTGCCATCTTGTCATTTTCTTCCTCTAGTCTTGAGGCAGGATCATGACAGACCCATGTTTTGTGTGCAAGCACATGGCCTTGTGTTTGGGCTGTGTGCTTGTGCTGTCTCGTTCTCTTACCCTGCCCCCTTGTTATCCTCATCTTGTCTTCATTGCCTGATCAGTGTCACCTGCTGTCGTTATCTGTTCTCCCTATATTATTCCCTTGTGTTTGCTGTCCTGTGCTGGTTCATTGATTGTGATTGTATGTGTGAATCCATACACGTTAATACTTGTGAGTACCTTGTCTGAGTTCTGTCTAATCAAAGAAGTTTTCTTGTGATAGTTATTTTGTTCCTGTGAAGTTTTATTACTTAGTCTAGTGTTGTTAGTCTTTTGCTTTGTTTGTGCTGTTTTTCCTCCCTCGTGGGGTTTTGTTTTCCCGTTTTTGTCATCAATAAACCTTGTGTGTCTGCGATTGGGTTCGTTCCTGAAAAGCCATAACACTAAACACAATACTTAATGATAATCATTCACATTAAAACCATATATATTCTTATCTGAGTTTTAAGTGTTACAGAGAGAGCGAGAATGTAGATGAGGTGAGACTTTTGTCTCAGGGGAAAAGTCAAATGTTAATTTCCAGTTCTGAAATTCAACCACTTATTTCAGCCTTACAACGTTATTGTACTTGTCCCACAGATGTTTTGCTGGAAAGTGTGCGTTTCATTCCGTGCACGGCAAGCGCATGAACGCGTGTAAACGCGTGACGCAGTTATCTTTTCTGAGCTGCTGTTTATAAACAAACACGGTTGCCCTTTGCCATTTATCAAGCGCAATAAATAGCTGTATTTCACTTTCACTTTTTTTGTCAGGCACAAAGTCAAAGAACACAGCCCTGGAAGTGGCCGGCATTAGCAAGCAAGACACAGAAAAACCAAAAGATGCACTGCACTGCCCAGCTGGGCAAGACCGACAGAGAGATGCACATCAACTTAACTTTACTGTTATTTGCTGACAACAAACTTAGAGAGGAGAGAACCCAAGTCTGTCTTATTTTTTTTCCTGCAATTCTGCATGGTGTTTTTTTTTTCTCTCTCTTTTCGTGACCAGAATGATAGTCCCGCTTAATTTTCTCATCGATGTGGTAAACTTTGATTGACGCGCTTTGACACGAGGGGGAGGCGGGGCCTTGAGTAATTTGCGGGGCCCTTCGCAACTTGCGTAGTGTGTGTATAGGGCTGATCATCTCTGGTATCGTTAATTAACTCATTCAACTTGCTAGTTGTGAGTCAATCCCATGCCTGTTCCAACTGGTCCAATAGCACCTATATATAACTACACAAACTGAAATCACACTTTTGCAGTAGTACATACTAAGTTTAGCCATCTTCTTTTGCATAATCATTTTTAGATGAGCAGTATAGCTTCAAACCAAGAAAACTGGCACCACTGTGGTTCACTTTTATGCCACTTGCTTTAAATGCAAGTCAGGGGGTGAAGCAGAGGGCCCTCTCACTGCACATAAACAGAGCAGTGTTTGTTTCGCTTCCCAGCCTGACCTTTGGAAAAGCATTTCCGAGAGCTAATTGAATAAAGCCTAAATACTTTGTATTGCCAAAGCCCCCAAATCCCTACAGACAGTGCAATGCACAACCCTTGAATTATGCCGAAGACTCCCTTAATTGAATTTCTGCAGGGGCTTTAGTTCAATTCCATAGTTTTATTAAAGGAAACTTGCTCATTTCAAATAATTCAGTCTGTATAAGAGGCAAAATCTGAGCAGTGTCACTTTCTTCTCAATAGCAGTAGCGCTTGTGACCTGCACACCTCGTACAGGAATAACCTCTACGCTCCAGCAGAGGCTGTCAAAAAGCATCTGGATCATGATGAACCCAATGCAAGAGCATTGTGTAACACACAAGCTGACAGATGGAGCGCTTTGCATTTAAACAGCAGGTATTCCCTGTTAGTGATCATGCAACAATGTTAAGCATGACTTTTTGTATGTTGTTTGAACTTATTAGGAATTCCACTGAGGAACTATGAACAGCTTTGCTTAATCTTTCATTGTTTGCAACCAAAAAGCAGAACACCGTGTTATTAGGCTTTTGTTGTTGTTGTTGTTGTTGTTGCTTATACATATTTCCAAGGTTATGAAGCATTACAATATCTAAATAGCCAACAAGTCTTAGAGATTTTATCGGATATTCTGGAAAGTATGCAGCTTGAGCATTCTGAATAATGAGCTAAAACTCTGGTCCTCCTACACTTGCATCCCAAAACATTCTTACGCATTAAAAAGATCGGTGACTGTGTGCCAAAACTGATGACCTAGCCACAATCCATGACACACGTCCCTGAACCCCATAGGTAAGTTATACGTTTCTATACTTTAGATCCATGTTAACATGCCCTTCCTACATTCTAAACATGCTTTGATTCTGCTAAAAACGATTAGAATGATGGCTAACACTTATAATCTCTGGAATGAGACTTTTGTTTTGAGGCAACATTACTCAGATGTTTGGCTCAGTCATGGGCCCATAGGCTCATGGATCTTATCCAGTCAAAGTCTCTCGGAGCATTGGATTTGCAGACTCACGTTGACTCATGATTCATGTTGACAGTAGAAGAAGAAGAGAAATGTTGTTTGGCATGTTTCTGAATCCTCTGCATAGCTTCTACCTGCAACAACCACAGGCACTGCAAATCAAAATTCTTGTCAGGTGCTTTTATTATGGGTACGCTGTACAACACGGGTGTCAAACCATGCTACTGGAAAGTTAAGCTCCAACCCTAATTAACCACATATGAACCAGCCACTCAAGGACTTCAGGATTATTTGAAAACTACTGACTGGAGTGTTGAAGCAGGGTTACAACTCTACATGACGATGGCTCTTCAAGGAGCAGAGTTTGGCACTCCTGCTGCAGGAGGACCCATACAAAAAAGAAGTTTACTTCAAGTTTCATTTACTTCATTTGAGGAAGTATACAGTTTCTGTGGTAAGTAAACTCATATCAATGTACCAGTAGTAAACTTGTACTATTTCAACACTGCTTGGGACTAAATTGGCCCACATTTTAGTATATAAAAGTATAAATGTAAGTGTAAGTGTAACAGCAATAAACTTTATGTGCACAACTAGTTCACAACTACGTTTTTCATTTGTACTGGATATATACTACAAGTTATTAAACATTTCATTCAGTAACATTAGGCAGTTTTGATTTATATGCTGTTGAATGTGCGTAAGCAATCTTCTACCACTTGTTTCTGCTTCTTTAACTGTGTTTTGATTCTGTGCTAAGATGCGTAATAACGCCCCCTATTTAAGACTGTAAGCAAAACTTTGTGAAAAAATATTTAATAGGTTACTCATTCAAGAGTAAACAAAACTACAAGCCAAGTATACTTAGCATACTTAATTATACTTTTAAGCATATCTCGATCAAAAGATTGAGTACATAGTCCAAATATACTTAGGCCTTTCTGTCAGTATAAGTCAATTGTACTTAAGTGCAATTTTAAAAAATATTTCTGAGAAGTACATAAAAAGTAGACTGAAAGTATTCTTTCTTATTTTTTTGTTTAAAATAAGTATACTAATAGTACACTTGAATACTTTTTCTCTTAAGGGAAGGTATGTGTATAACAGCGGTGTTCAACCCTGCTCCTGGATGGCTGCCATCTATCAGAGTTTAATCTAGCCCCAAATTAAACACGCCTGAACCAGGCAATCAAGGACCTCAGGATCACTAGAAACTTGGAGTACCTGTAGCCTGTCCTTTCCATGACCAAATCGTTTTTGCCCTTCCTGACATTGCCTGATCATGGAGGAAACATCTCCCCATGACATGATATTTCCCATGGACAATTAATGTCCCGATTTTGATATATTTGTATACAAAATGATTGCCACTCAGAGGTCTGAAGCCACACCCACTGTGACAAATATATTGGCTACAGATTACAAACTCCTGAATGAGTAACACAACTTTTTGTTTTGAGGCATCATTACTCAGATTTTTGGCTCAGTCATGGGCCCATAGGCTCATGGATCTCGGCCACTCAAAATCTCTAGGAGCATTGGATTTGTAGTCTCATATGATTCATGCTGACACTACGGGAAGCAAAGAAATGTATGTTTGGCATGTTTCTGAACCCTTTGCACAGCTTCTTCAACTATCACAGCCACTGCAGCCCGACATGTCCAAGATTTTTGTCAGATTGGGGGCCCAGCAAGGGAAGATGTTGACAGTGGATCTTAATAGTAGATGCATGGTGCATTGCACCACAATATCAATGAGAGATTGAGTCTCTGCTTGTGTTCCCTGCGACTGACAGTAACAATGTGCTCTCACTCCTTCATACTGTCAGGGCTTTATACAAAAGGTCGAAAAAGCATCTAGTAGTTAACAAGTATTCAGCAGTGTTTCAGTCTGTTGCACTCAAATACAAAACACAGGTGTTAATATCTCTTCGATTTATTGAAAAACACTATCTAATGACATATATCAGGCTGTCACAGCATTTCAAGTATTTATATTATTATGTGGTTACACAAAATGTATGCAGTTTACATGCACACTTTAATTTGAAAAAGGCAATGTTTCATTGAGAGAAATATTTCAGTATGGTAAGAAGCATTATTATGAGTAAATACTGTAAATTTCAGTGTAGTTTTCTTTGTGAACTTAGTTAATTTGAATGGTCTGAGATTAATATGCACCACCTTAAGTCAATCAATTTCAATGTATTATATATTAAATACAATGACATTTGTGCATACCCGCATGCCAAGCTTTTCAACTGATTAATTGTACCCCACTAGAGATAAATAGTCAGAGTTGTAACGTCCCTTATAGTATATTCCAACATAGGCTCATTGGAAAAATGTACCTGTGGCAACATTTTTGCTAAATGAAAATACGTACCAATACGTGCATATCACTGCAGTTTCCAACAGAAATACACTCTAAAACCAGCACTGACTTTTAATCGTTTTCACACATTCTTATGATTACAGGGGCAGATTATGGATTAATAAAAACGTATTTTCACGTGGATCTTTGCACAATTCTGTTATGACCTCCAAACACTTTTTACCATAAGAGTATGATTATATATTCAGCTGGTACAGAATTGTACTTGTGATGCGGAGAGCTCGGGAACGAATCCCATGAAAGACGAGTCACAATAAAAGCAAAAATTTCATGGTTACGATTGAGTTTTATGTCACATTTGCTTTTGTTAACACTACCAGGTTTAAGCTTTAGTGTATGTGTACGTTATTTCAAAATGGAGCATTTAGCTTTTTAGCGCCACACCGGACTTTTCAATTCAGAACTGCAGTGAAACGTACAAACGCCAATGTAATAAAACATTGCCATATTAACGTTCATCTGTTCCGGAAAATACTAAACGCTTTTAGCGCCACTTACTGGACATTTCACTTTGAAACTGTCGCGAAAAGTGCACGAAGCAACATATTTTGCGTTTGTAAAAATTTTGCAACAGGTATATTCTATACACAAACTCAATCTTGCCTAATTAATATGGATGCTCAAAACTAACAAGCGTCAAATTGTAATCCATAATTGGGTAATATGGATAACTTTCTTTGAGAATGAAGGCCTCGCATGCGCAGGAATGAGTCACGTTTCAAAGCCATTCCACAACACAAATCAATATCAGCACGATTAGACAGAATTCGGAGCTCCATCTGGCTGCATGTACTGTGGCCTTCACATGCCGTCCTGAGGGACAAGACTGTTTACATACAAAGTTTAACTCTGCTTGTGCGCTCACAAGCGAAACTTTCTGGTAATACAACATAGTGAATGCAAAATGAGACAAATATATCTGTTGTTGGAGGCAGGGTGTATGTTGCAATTCACAAGTTGTTAATTAGTAATTATTTATTTCTAGCTTTGGGAAAACGAGTGTGAAGAGTAGCAGGGAAGTAATTAAGTTCTCATCTTTGAGATTGAAATGCTTCAGTGCTAGATTGTGAGAAGAACTGGTAAGTGGTTGTCTATAGGTCTAAGGGGAATTGTTTCCCCGTAATCATGAGGAACGGCAGAAAAAAACCCTAAGCATGCTCTGCTGCAGAAATGATTGGAGTTGAAGCAAGATCATGGAAATGTAAAAGAAAAACAACAACAATCTTTTATGTCAAAAATATACTTTTGTAGCAATTTAATTGCACCCAGTGAATGCTCAGATTTCTTTAAAGCTGTTTTTAAACAGTTCTTTTTTATTCGGCTGAGAAATAAAAAAAGATATTGCAGATGCTAGTTTATGCTAGTATAACTTTCAATTATATCGCTCTAACTATACACAGCTTTTTTGCTTTAATGTTTCACTGATCTAATTAGTATCCATAAATGACATCAACTGATTTAACACCAGTTTTAATGTCAAGAATCCCTTCCACCATAAAAGTAGTTTCCACTAATGTCACTAGGCAACAATGTACTCAACAATGACTCAGGATTTAACATACTTTTCTTTGTATTTGACCAGTTAGCCGCACACAGAAAGCTCGAATTTCAGTTCTCTTTGGTGGCATATTACACTTGTAACAACACTTTTGCGTTTTGCACTCGAATGTTTACATTGGCAAGGTTTAAATGAGTTTAGTTTAAACACAAGATAGCAACATGTGCTGTTCAGGTCTAACCTGCGCTTGTGCGCTAACCACACCTGGATGATGACAGTGTAAATGTCTAGTCATATAGAGAATACGGCCCTCACATTGAACAAAGTTTAGGAGAAGCCAGAATGTGTATCCATCGACAGAAACATACATTAGTCCAACTCTGTCAGTCTTTTATTTATTTCTAACTGACCATATTATAGGTGCATATAAGTCATCAGATTTTAAGATTAACCACGGTGCAAGTGCGTGGGTCCTGGGAGAACTGAGTTTTTTTTACAGAGAAGCGTCACATCCCTACTAAGAACCCATGTGCAGATTATTTGACATAACTGCGAACAAAATACAAAAAACAAAGACCTGACTTGACTTGAAATAAGCATGAACCAAAAGAGTGTACACAAACAAAGCTAAACAAGAGACAATAGTAACAAGAGGGCAATTTATACACAAAAGGTGTGTTCGACATCGGCTGCGGCTGGATGTAAAAGATCGGCGAGAGTAGGCGGGAACAGGCGGGGAGGAGCTGCAAACGGAGATGTGAAGTCGGACACGTCTGGTTCCCGTAGTGACCGCTCACGTGGTGTTTGCATACTTTCCAACAGCTGAAGTGAAATAAATGCAATATTTGCAAAATACACAGATGTTTCAAAGACATTTTCATTCAATACTTTATGTACTGCTTCATACAGCGTCTGTTTGAACAAGAATAAAGTTCACCATAAGCCTACAGCTACTATCAATTAAATGAATCAACGTTTTTTAATCAGTTTTATTTAAATAAACATGACGCAAACATTGCGACTACATGAAAAGAGTGTTTATACTGTTATACAAAAAAAATGATTTGTGAGCTGTAGAGGAACTAAAGGTGGTCGAATAAACACGAAACACACGTGATCGTTGTCATGCGGTGAATCCGGCCAATCGTGGAACTGCAGTGTCGTCATCAGAGCTCGTGCAGCCCAGAGCAGCCGCTCTTCAGAAGCTGCGCTGGCTGAGTTCTCCGGCTACTCTCGAATCGCTCTCGCGGTACTTTGATGGCATATGTCACAGTCACGTGGCGTCGGCGCTGTATCAAGTCGGACAAAATTTCTAACCGGTATGCACTGCTTCAAGTCAGCCGCCGATTGTTCTGCGCAGAGCTGCATGAAGTCGAACAAGCCTAATGACTTACTAGCAATAAGAAACAAATGTGAACAATAAAGGCAATAAACCAATCACATAACAGAACAGAGAAACACATGACCTGAACAACCAATCAGAACAGGCTTGTTCGACTTCATGCAGCTCTGCGCAGACCGATCGGCAGCTGACTTGAAGCAGCGCATGCCGGTTAGAAATTGTGTCCGACTTGAGACAGCGCCGAGCCCACGTGACTGTGACGTATGGCATCAAAGTACCGCGAGAGCGATTTGAGAGCAGTCGGACGACTCAGCCAGCGCAGCTTCTCCAAAGCGACTCACAAGCTCTGATGATGACACAACTGTGTTACGATTGGCCTGATTCGCCGCATGACAACGATCACATGTGTTTTTTGTTTGTTGTGACACCTTCAGTTCCTCTAATGCTCATAAATCTGTTTTTTAGAACAGTAAAAGCTTTTTTCATGTAGTGGTGATGTTACATTGTTTCATGATTATTAAAGGGGTGGTTGATTGCGATTTCACTTTTTTCACTTTAAATTGTGTGTAATGTTGCTGTTGGTGCATGAACAGTATCTGCAAAGTTGCTGCTCTGAAAGTTCAACGTAAGCAGAGATATCGTCTTTTAAAAATCAGGAAGTTTAATGCCTACAAAAACGACTCGAATGACTACAACAAGATACTTCCCGGGTTTTATCCGTAACTAACCCATACATTTACATCAAACCCTCCCTCCGGAATATGCAAAAAAGGGGGCATGGCCATTTCTCTGCGGCTTTGTCGAAGAGGAAGAGTTATAGTGGAGAGCAGTAGCCATGCCGTCGAAAGTGTGTTATTTTCACCCAGCTGTCCGGTCTTCTGTTTTCGGGTTTCCTACGGACGCTATAGTTCGTCAACAATGGCTAAAATTTATGTTTGATTTGGTTCCTGAAAATTACAATCGTAATTTAGCTCTCTGTGCTGCGCGACAGCTTCCAGAATCTCCACGAATTCAATGCCAGATTCAACAAGAAACTGTTACTAAAACATGAAGCAGTTCCAACTTTAAAACCAGAGGCAGCAGTTGTTAAACCACAACCTGTAAGTAAGACTTGATCATTTTAAATGTATTTGCATGTATAATTTCAGACGTAATGTTTTACTTTTATCAAGGACCTAAACAAATGCCAGCGCTGGCTTCAGTAGCCACTTAATTATGCTATTTCATGTGTCTATGACGAACGCGTACAAACATTTTGGACCTGAATTTGTAATTATGTTCTAATTTTGTAAATGTATTTTCCATGTATACTTTATGACGTAATTTTTCAATTTGATCAAGAACGTAAACCAATACCAACGCTGTTTGTTTATATAAGCCAGTTAGTTCGATGCTATTTAAAAAAAAAAAGTACCATTCAGAAACGTTTTGTAAGAGTTTGGGAAGGTTCTGTTTGACTCTCTCCATTGCCGCTTTCTGGGTCTGATTCTGGCTCAATCTGATACGGCAGCATTGACATCATTATTTACATTAGACCGGAGCACATAACTTTCGCCTCTTTTATAAAATAAAAGACAAGAAAAAATAAACATGAAACAAAACCAAACATGACACTAACAGCCAGTCAAACATTTAAAGGGCACTTATTATGGCATTTAAAATGTTCCTAATATTGGTTTGGGAGACCCTAACAACAGTTTTTCAAGCATGCAATGACAAAAAAACACTTTTGTTGTTTTATAATATGCATTTATTTTTACCTGATTTGCTCAGTGACTCCCATATGAATCGTTCAACGACTAATTTTTCTAAACTCCGCCTTTGCGTGACGCTAATCTGCAGTGATTGGTCAGATGACCCAGTCAGTTGGTTAACACGGAGTACAGTGTACAATGCTTTTATCAATTACATTGTGTTATAATAATGATTATAGTGCACCGCTTTGTAGTAAAACATTCAAAATAAGAGAAGGAATTTAAGTTGAGTTATGTTAGCGAGTAGCGACCTTAGCCCAATGTTCAGTGTTAAAAGCACATTCAGGCTTTGTTTGCGTTAGCCCAACGCATAAACATATTGATAATGCAGTCGTACTACGAGGTATTGCTCTATTCTTTATGACAACTCCAATAACAACGACAAACACTTCACATATTGACATTGAAGACTATAGAAGCTGCACACAAAATAAACACACAAAAATAATTATTGAGCATGCTACATAAAACATAAAAGCAACAATTATTAATATTAATAATACTTACAGGTTGTGATTCGTAGGAGGAAGCTGATCCAAATAAACTTAACCTTCCTTCAATTTCAGCCGGCTCGCGAATCCATAACGTTATTTCATAGCATTTATGTTTGTGAAGCAATCATCTTCAAAATGACGCGAACAAAGCACTAGCTTCGGGCTGTACTTCTGTCGTATAGTTGTATATATGAAACTGTAGCCACTTAGTCTTCAAATGCTCCTCCCTGGGCAGATGAAAAAAGTTCGCTTTTGCGTCACAATTCAGAACACAGCGTCTCGTCGACATGATGTTTTCAAGTTTTCCCTGGCGTCTACGAGCGCAATAAGTGGGTGTATCTTATTCAAATAACATGTCAAGTTGACGTCATCTAGACAGAGAAAAAGCATCGGTCGTCTATCGATTCATATCAGCAACTCAGAGTCGACTCTAACTTTTGAGAGACAATAACTTTGTATACGGTGAACTTTCATATTTAAAACTTTGCAGGATGTTTTCGTCACACTACATGAAAGGTAATTTTCAAAATTCCATAATAGGTGCCCTTTAAAAAAACAACATATATATATATATATATATATATATATATATATACATACAGGTATATTCAAATGTGTGTCTTTATATAAATAACACAATTTGAAAAAAGGTGAATCTGATATAAGTGAGATGACCATTAACTGCCAATGTGCAAACAGCACCTGCATTTCACTGTTGATTTCGGCCCCTGCTTGCAGTTCTCTAAAGGCTTGTGCCTGGAAGTATTTCTCATTCTCTACACATAAACCTGGCTGTCTTTACACCCACTACGATCCTTCCTCCTTATAAATTCTTAACTTCATCACTGAAGCACTAAATTACTCAACTGGATCATATAACTAACTGAGAAATGAAAAACAGCTCTGTACCTAGAGGGTGAAAGCCAAAGTACTGATTCTGTCTGCTCCTTCCACAAGCTTGAATTAGCAATGAAAGTCTGTTTGCTAGTCTGAAGATTATGCGATACCACAGCCTCGTCTGACACGACTTAAGCACCTAACAGCAATTCTGGCAAAGCATACCTGATTATTACTAATACTGAAATGCTTGTTTACTTGTTTTCCATGGAAATAATAATTTGCGTAATGTTTTGCTAAGTTGAAATCATAAAGTCACCATGAAATCACATTGGACAGTTCTTGTTTTTGTGGAATCTTCCCCTCGCTCTTGCAGCGATGTCTCTTCTTTTCTCTGATGATGTTTACTACCGTGGGGGCGGGACAACCTGTCACTCAAAGAGATCCACCAATGGCAAACCACAACCGTCCAATCAATCCGCCAAAAGCAAACCACAACCGTCCAATCAATCCCCAGGAACAAATGCAAATTCTGCCCTGCATTTCTTTCTTGTCCGAGAAAATGTTTAACTTGGATATACGTCACAATAGGGAAATAAAGACTTTCGCAACAACCGATGAATATGTGAATACTTAAATGTGGAATTTTAAACAATGTTGCAAACCGGTATTTGTTATTATATTATTTTAATTTATAATTCGCAAATAGTTTTACCGTTTATGAACTTTGTTATTCTTTTAGTTTTATTTAGGCTACCTATAGCAAATAATGAATCTTTAGTCTAGTACATAAAAAAAAAAAAACTTACTTCTGCATTGTAAAATAAGGTGGATAGATAATCAAGTCAAGTCATCTTCATTTTATATAGCACTTAATAGAGATTGTTTTGGCTTTATGGCGGTTCTTGAATAATGTTCTTTTCCAGCTAAAGTTAGTTTTGATTGATTCACCGTCGAAATGATGATTTGTTATTAAATTAGGGGCCGCTAAGATGATGCCGTTCTCTCTAAACAGACTTTGAACGCAAACCTGTGATAAACGCTGATGCCGTTCACATGCGCATTAATTATTTATTTTATAGTTATGTGCGTTTGAATATATGTGCGCAGGTTTGTAATTCCCTTCAAATCATGCCTAAACTACTTGTCTTGCCTATACATTTTTATAAAGAATTTAATTTTATTTTATTAGATAACCTCGCCTCATGGCGATGACCAGTAAAACTGTTAAACTGCTATTTATAAATATTATGCCTAAAAATATTACATAATATTAAGGCAATTATTTACCATTCCACTTGAAAGAATCTGTCACACGTTATAAGCCGGAAAAGTTACATCACCATCTACAGTCGGAAATGGGAAACGGAAACAAGCCACAACAAAATTAAATCAAGCCACAACACAACGGAAACAAGCCACACCACAATGAAATCAAGCCACAAGTTTTCCGTTGCCACTGACTATAGAGTCATCAGTCTTACAAAGATATCAAACACCACGATTAGTTTTAATAATGTAACCATTGTGGCTTGTTTACGTTGTGCTGTGGCTTGATTTCATTGTGTTGTGGCTTGTTTCCGTTGTGTTATGGCTTATGTCAGGGTACGGGTAAGTAGAATAAGTTGGCATGTAGTTGCATGTAGTAAGTAGAATGTCTGTTGGGGATCATCAAAATAAAGTGTCAGCAGCAGATATTTAGCATGACAGTCTACTAATACTCTATGCACTCCTATTGTTTTATGATTTTATGGTTTTCGTACGAGAAGTCACAGAAGTATGACTCTGCCAGAATTTCATCTGAGGTAAAATTGGATCTTAATGGTCATTAATCGGCTGTTGACGAACATGTCAAACTAGCGATTAAAGACTTTACGGTTTGAGCCAGGACATAAAAGGAATCTTTTAGGATTCTCAAAGTTTGTCTCAGATGTCTCAAATTGTGTCCAAAATCGCAGTGTGAAACTAGTTTAAGACATAGTTTTGGAAGTAATTTTTGAACTATGGCTGAATCTTTTAAAACTTTTTCTGAGTCTCGCTGTGCTAATAGTGACTGATGGTCCCTCCTGAGCACATGACCCATGTTATGAATATGCATGAGCTCAGGACAGGCACTGCCTCAGGAGTGGAGTGGTAGGAGGTGAAAAACAGAGGGATGGAGTGATTGATGGCTAAGTTTTGGGACATAACGTCAGTTGCTCTACTGAGCCAGAACGGTCCCCCCACTAAACTAAAGGTCATGATTTGAAGCCTGGGAAATCTAACACAGTCAATAAATGCTGCTGCATAAAGCGTTCTCCCTTCATCTCGCTCTCTTTGCTTGTTGGAAATGGCTCTTAGTCGAGTTGCTTCGAGGCAGAACAATATAAAGTAAGCAAGCACAAATAGAATAGAATATAGAATAGTTGTCTGTCTGTCCATTAAAAGGTTGGTATTAAATAGGCAACAAATTACATTACATTATAACATTTACAGTATTTTTCCCCATCTTCTCACCCTTTTTAGTCCGTTTATATTCCTTATAAGTCATTTTAGCATTTTACAGATACCTGAAAGCACATGTAAAAATAAACCCGTAATTTTTACAGTAAAAAAACAGCAGCTGTGGTTGCCAGTACTTTACCGTCAAAAATACGGTAGCAATGTTATTGGTTTTACAGTCTTAACTTAAAATTTGCTGTATTAAACCGTATTTCATTATCTGATAATGTTAATTTACTGATCTATTGCAGTATTACTATCTGTTTTGTACCATTGTAATACACTGACAACCACCAATCACAGCAGTGATGAGTCACATGATCAATCAAAGATCAATCAATACTCAACACAAGAAGCTCTTCCACAAGAAAGACAATACTAATATATAGAAGCTGCACAGTGTCATTCGCACAAACATTAAACACCATCATGGTAACACACATGAAGTTTTAAAAATGCAATAAACATAAATTTAACAACATTAAATGTAACATAAAACCCTAATGTACATAACTGATCAGAAAAAGACTAAGAAAACTATGAAGAAACATAGTTATTTCAACAAAAATACATCAAATGTGAAGTGTCACCCAGGGAATTGTGGGAATGTCAATTTACGTTTTTTTTTTACTGTAAATTGTAATAGGTTGTTCTTTTTCACTTTCAAAATCTGTAAATTTAACGGTATTTTACAGTAAAATTACATTAAATGTACCATTAGATCTATCACAGTTATTTACCGTATATAGTACGGAAACTTTCTGTTTAATTTTGAAATTCACGCCAATTCTTGATACACTGTGATGTTCCTTATAACTGCTCTGAAATGGTAACTGAGTTTGATTTGACAATTTTGGTCATGGTATACAATGCTGTTCTAGTGTTAACCCAGCTGCAGGTACACTGAAGTTTTACTTCAGAATATGTTAAACTGTTGTGTAATGTGTGTTAATAAACATTATTTAGCGTTACTACATTTTTTTCTCTTTATGTAAGTACAACTTACACAGTAAGTTATGACCGTTTTACACTTTATATTAAGTGGACAGTTCCTGAGGAGTTACCATGTAAGTACACAGTTAATACAGTGTTGTACAGAGGTTTGGGTTTTGCATAATACACAGTAAGTTATGACAGTTTAACACATTGTATCAAGTGCAGAGTTCCTGAGGAGTTACCATGTAAGTACACTGTTAATACAGTGTTGTACACTGTATTGTACACTGTACACTGACTTTAAAATATATATATATATATATATAAATTCTAGACAGATATCACAGAAAGATATGGTTATATCCCCAATATTTGCCTTTATCTCTTTTTTGTTTGTTTGTTTGTTTTTTTGTTTTACAAAACTCCCAAAACATAACTATACTGTAGGTCTATATACAATTCACTGAAATGAACACTAAATGCAGTAAAAGTGCCACTCACCGGACATTTCATTTCTGAACTGATGTAAAATAGATCATCATACATGCTGTATTGATGTGCTTTTGAAAAGAAATAAAAGAATATGTATATAATTATACATATAATGTATTTATCTTTATGTCCATGTATTTGGAGAATATGTTAGGCTCTGCTCAGCTGGTAGTCCAGAATGTCTCTGCATCAAGAATGTTAATGCATTTCATATTGGAAAGTGTTGCTGAGATATTAACAATAAATAGATGACTGCTGTGCAGAGCATGTGAGGAAGGAATGCAGATGGAATAGGCTACACCTGCTAAGAACAGCTAAGAACAACACTGTGACTATACAAATCACAACATATAAATAGGAAAATGTTGGCGTTATTTTGTCACTTATTGGGGGCAGTATGCTACTGTAGCTGAAGCCATTTACTTCCAGTCTTTTGTGCTAAGCTAGGCTTAGTTACGGGACGCACAGAGATGAAAAGGGTATGTATATGGACTTATATCTACAGTAACTCTGGGGGATACGGTGAATAAGCTAAAGTCCCAAAAAGTCGGCGTGTTCCTTTAACAATAATGTCTAAACATAATTAAATAAGCAGCTTGGAGGTTTTATGTCTTTTTATCTCAACTTGTATTTTATTGGCAGCAGGTTACGCTCTTTTTTGGCATTTTCTATGGCAGACCTGAGGTCTGCTGTCATTGACTGCAGGCACCGCTTTGCAAAGTCGCAGAGTTTCTCCTCCTTTAATCTGAACTTTGGGATGCTTCGGTAAAACTCTGGATCAACAAGCTGTATTTCACCCACAACAGCTGTTAATGCCAGTGTATTTCGGTCAACCCCAACTTTGGTGCATGCCTTACTGATACTCCCTTCTTTCTTGAAGGCGTGAAAAACTTTATTGTACCGCTTCAGTACATCGTCTGGGGGTTGTTGCTGTAGAAAGATCCAAGCTTCCTTTATTAAGACAAACTAAAACCAAAAAACAAGACTTGCATCAAACTGATCAATTTCCAGGTAAAGGCATACACTATTGTAAAACAAACATAAAAAAAAAATATTGGTGCTCTTGAACTACAAGCATTTTTTACAATTAGTTTCCTATTAGTTTCCTATCTTAAAAGTCATGTTTGCATTTCTCAGACATTTTCTAAATATGTTAATGTTCTGACAATATTGGAAATAAGATATAATGAATATAAAATAAGAAAGTTTTGCTTCCAAAGCCAATTGCCTTCTATTTACACTTCAACTCATTGAATACATCAAAGCTAGGGGTCAACTGACTTTTCAGGGACGATATCAGTTCCAATTGTAGTCATGGAGACTGAAATATTGGAGACAATATTTGCCATGTGTTACAAGGAGTAAATGCACATCAACAGAAAGATGATATCCAAAAACAGAACATGCACTTACCACTTGGTATTTGACCTGGTAGAGCTCTTGGTCTTCTTTTTATGACCTCTTTTCCTCTTCCGAGGAATGTTGCTATCAGATGACTCTAAAGAGGAGCAAGAACTCAGGGACTCCTCATCAGTGCCACTGGTGCTGCATTCAGTGCTAGAGTCCAAGATTTTCTTAACTTTATTTTTTTGCCCCTCTGTCTAAGAACACAATAACACATTTAGTTAGATAAAAAGTCAAACATGCTTAGAAAAGCAGTTCAGGATTGACGTGGAAGTTAAAAAATTCAACTTGTTCAGTAATTACTATATAAAATAGGCAATAGAGCAAAACAGATATATGTTTCTTAGAGTTTTAGGACAGTTTGACGGAGAAAATCTCATTCCTCTTCAAGTGCCTTTATTGCCTGGGCCATGACCATCAGCTTGTCTTTTTCCCCCAAGGAGGAAGACTCCTCATGTCCTCCTTTAAAAACAATGTAATATCAACACCAGGATTTTTTTTTATAAACAAGTCATAGAAGATCAGTGGTATCACATAGTTTTCATATGCCCAAACAGTACAAAACGTTCATATGCCCAAACAAATGTTTCTTCGGTTTTAAACATGATGTACCTGTCACGGAACAGAAGAGTAAGACAACAGAGTGATATATAAACAGGTTTATTTACAATGCAGGGGAGTCTGAAGCAGTGAACAAGAATGGCAGGTGGAAATGTAACAGTCAGATGTATCGCAGGTATGGCTGGATGATAATAGTCTTTTGATACTTGCAGGTGAGACGGGACAGAGATTCAGAGGAGGATCAGACGGGTGACCGAAGACAGATGACGGTAGATCTGATAGCTGGTAATTAGCAGGTTAGGAGAGTGTATCTTGGCTGCGTTTACACTTGGCATTAACATGCGATCACTGTGATCTGATCAAGCAGATCGGATCATAAGCCAATCAGGACACGGTGTCCACATTAAGTGGCTTCTCTATCTGGATAACAGATCGGATCTCACATTCCCAAAAAAAAAAAAAAAAAAAAAAGGATGGATCCGGTGCAAAGTCGACCTGAAGTGGTGGGTTTTCTTTTAAAAACAGTTTTCAGTCGGGGTACATTTTACAAATCTCACAACATGAGGCGGATGAAGAGGCTGCAAGTATTAATAATGTGGATAGATGCTGTAATGGAAACAGTACAGAGAAACGTATCCAAGAACGTTGCCAGCTGTGGGGGGGGAAATGTGAGTTCTTTACAGAAAATTTATGGTTTTGCAACTTTAGGGTACGAAAGCAAACAATTTTAGTATATTTGCGATGTGCTTCACACTCGACAGTATCGCAAAACCACACAGCTACGTGCAGCAATTCCTGGAGAGAGGAGGGGGAATAATGACTGGACGGGGTTTTGTATGACGCACACATGTGAATGCAGACACGATGGCTGGATTGCGTTTACATTACACTGAGATCCGATCACAATGCGTCCTTGACTACCTCCGAACCTGGACACGCTGATCGGATAACATTCCGATCAGAAGTACGTTTACACTTGTCTTTTCAACGTTTATGTGGACAACATCCGGATACAGGTCGCATGTTAATGACAAGTGTAAACGCAGCCTCTGACAAGACCAGACCCAAAGTGGTGGGGTTTATGAAGGGTGGTGGTGATGAGCTGGTGCAGGGGTGGTGATCTGCAACAGGTGTGGTGATGGCTGCCTGAGTGCAGGTGGGGATCATGAAGGATGATGGGAGATGTACTCTGCCCTACAAAGCAAAAAGGCAGTAACTACGCAGAGTGCAGAACAGAGAAAAATGACTTTAAAGTTATCCTGTCATCCAGCCTAAGTAGTTGTAGGTAGATTATTGGACATGTGACTGTTTTGTTACTTTATATTAGCTTATTCTTTGTACATATAAATCCTCATATTTAATTTGATATTTTACCCCTATTTTGCAGTTACTGTATTATTGGTTTGTATTACTTACCAAAAACGTGGCACCATACCAAGGAAAAAGGCAGTAACTACAGATTCTCCAAAAACTATTTTGCCACAACTTGGGCTCTGGGTGTTGTTAGATAGGCTACACTGTATTTGAAATAATTGGAACCATTTGGACAACATTTTCAAAAAAATTGTGTAGCGAAACGGGCGTGTTACGGATATGTGGTGTACATTTTTAGTAATCAAAAATCATGTCTAATTAATTGAAATCATGAAACTTTTATTATAAACTATTATTAAACTTATACAATAAAATACTATACAAAATTATTATATATTATTTATTATTTTAATAAAAAATATTGTTTATTTTAATCATATGAAATTAAACAAACATTTTTGGTCAAACAACATGCGCTGCACAATGAGCTTTACTGTTAAAATTAAAACATTAAAGAAAAATTGTGTTTATTCCTTTAAAAATTAAGTTTTAATCTTAATTTATTTGTATTAGTGTTAGTAGTATTATTACATTGAGACGTTTCTAAATTCTACTGTACAACAGTAATATATTTCTGTCAAGTTAAACCGAACTTTTATTTTGACGGGTTGCCGTGAAGACCTTTGAGTTTCTGTGTTTATGACATGACGATAGTTTTTCTCAAATTAAGCGGATAAATGCTCACAAAGTGACTTTAAGAGCGGATCTATCATGAAAATGATAATAACTCATTTTTGACCAAAAATGCAGTTACTGCCTTTTTGCTTTGTAGGGCAGTACTGTAGTGGAGGTGACAGAGCTGGTAAACGTGACAGTACCATAATGCAATGGGTTTCCCTTGTGTAATATGGCCATCAGTGCTAGATCAAGTATTTATTTCCCCATATATGCACATTGGAACAAGAGTGTGATTGTCTGTTGTAGTTTTGGTTAAAGGGTCACACATGAAAATTGGCTTGCACAAAATGAATGATATTCCCTAACATGCTGACTTTTTTTAAATTAGATCAGTGAGAGCTTCATAATTCTTGTTTCGGTGAGTTTTTGGAATATCACCCAACCCTACGGTGAACACAGAATGATGGTATATATGGGCTAAATTTTTACATGATTTTAAACAAGTTAGCTGCTCATGTCAATCTCGGTAACCCAGAGGAGGCTACATCTGGCTGAAGTTACCATGGGTTTGCTTGCTTGAGTCAGAGCTCTGGTCTGCACAAGACTTCAGCTAGAGCAGGTGATCTAAAAAAAAAAAAACTAAAAAAAAATTGCCACCAATGGTCTCTACGATCAACTTAGGCTTACAATACTTTTGGGAAACACAGCCCTGTTTAGTTCCCCATTAAGTAAATACAAACTCACCTGCTTCTGGAGATGCCACTGCAACAGAAAGTCATTGTCGCCGTCTTTACCTTGGTGTTCTTCATCTACTTGCTGGGCCACATCAGCTTGTAAAAACATTAAAGGACATGGTTAATGTTACTGTCTGACAAATGTAGCCAAACATTCTAAAACACTTACCGTTAAAAGGCTTAGCCTAACATGGTTTAGTGTTCCAAAACTACGGTCAATGATCATCAAATTTCTCTTGGACATCTTACATAAATACTTTCACCAGTCCAAAAAAATCTAAACTGAAATCCTAGGAGTATGGACATTATCTTGCATTAATCGTTTTTATGTCCACAAAAGCCCATTATCAATAATTAAAGGCTTGTCCTGTCTTAATGTTCCAAAATAGCATCCAATGATCATCAAATTTCTATCAAAATCTGTGTTGTCATAAATATGTATAGCACTTAACAAATTTATTAGACTACCACCCATTGTAAGGTTTGTACCACAGCTGCCCTAAACTAACAGTGTTGGTGATTACCTAAATATTTTTTTAAATTTCTGTAATGGGTAATCCACACCGGTATGTGTAAGGTAGGTAGGTAAGTAAAGTGCGGGCAAAAGTTATCCTTGCTGAATAAAAGAAAGAAAGAAAATTACTGACCCCAAACTTTTGAACAGGAGGCTATAGTGGATATTGGTACAAAATATTTCTATTTGAGATAAATGCTGTTCTTTTTGTAACTTTTAAACTCAGAATCCTGAAAAAAGTATCAAAGGTTATACATCTATTAAAATAGAAAATCATTATTTTAGATTTTAGGAATATTTCACAATATTACTTTTTTTTTCATCAAAAAAAATTTAACCTTGATAAATTTTTCAATAAGATACTTACTATAACATTAAAAATAGTAATGTTTACAAACGTATATATAAATATATATATATATATATACAGTATATGCATGCCCCTTTTTTACATTTGAGCCCCTGCCCTTGTGGAACTCTCTGCACGTCCCTGATATAAAGTCATTATAGAGGTGAGGCTGCAATATTACGAGAAAATCATTATGGTTAATTTTTGCTCTTGAAATTTTAATGATTATTAATTTATTGGTGAGGAAAAAGCAAACAAGCTTAAGAACCGTTAATGAAATTGTTTATTGCTTTTTTTGGATTAGAAATAAGACAATATTGAAATAATATTTCAGTAGAACTAGCACGAAAAACAAAATGGTTATTCAAACTGGGAATACCTATTACATTAAGAAAGCGATCAAAAAACACGGAAGCGGTCCATGACTTCAGTCTAATGCGAGTTACGCAAAATGAATCTCCTTCTTGCATCTTTTCGGCATTTTTTCTGTTATGTTGTTTATGATAATAAGACGCGTTGACAAATTAAAATGTCTCTGATTGGACATTGTGTTCGTAAGCTCATCAGAAACATGTTTGATTGGGTATATTCAACACTGCAAAATACGTGTAAAAGAAACCAATGACTATTACCGTCTAATGTTAGCAAGTTAATATTACATATTACATAGGCCTAACTGTTTCTGGAAAGCTGACAGAAGCATAGTAGAACTACTAGCTAACATTAGTTCATAAGAGCCGACATGTTCAGTTACCTTTGTCCAAGAGGTCCATGGCATCAGGTGCGCTGTGTCGGAGGCAGTTCCTCTTCAAAGAAACCCCTTTCTTTCGTGGCATACTGTGGAAATATTCACTTTGAAGTATGGATGAAACGTGTGGATGTAGGTAACGTTAAGAGGATTGCGATTTGCAAAAAGATGGGGGACGCAAATAAGCTAACTGTTTGCTGTCGAAATTCTCCCGAGTCCTGATTCCTGATAGGTATAAAGGGATAAAGTTGGCGGTTCAGAATGCAACAGGCCAATCAAAACTAACTTACGTCATGGGACAACTGTCACGTTTCATTCCATTTACCAGCATGGCGCCAAAATTTCAAATCGGACAATAAATATATTTCTACAATCTAGATGGTGGCTATGTGTTCAAGGCAATTAAATAAGTTAATACGTCTATGCGACAGTGGAAAACAAAGAAAATTAACGATCAAATGGCTACAGAGGAAAGGCTTGCTGTGCAAAGCACTGTGGAAAAAAACATGCGAATTTCAACCCACAGTGGACGTGATGGTTATATATGGTAAGTAACTTTAGGCACCCAGTTTAACTCGCTATTTGGATAGTTAACGTTAACATCATTTTAGACATCTTGCTTCTTAGATTTACTAATATTTTGCACTGTTATCTTAGGGCATGTCGAAGAAACACGCATCGCAGAATTACACTCTCCATTCGCAATGGATCACTGTTTAATAACTCTAGGGTTCCTCTGGTTAAGTGGATGGAGTACATATACAGGTAACGTGCAGTAGCCAGGTACTGGTTACACTTTACGGTGTCATTGTTACAGTGCAATTATATATTTAAGTACTGTCTGAGTAATATTAATTAAGTGCGTATCGTTACTATAGAGTTAGGCTAGGGTCTGGTTGAGGGTTAGTTGCATGTAATTATGCATAATTAAATGTTAATACTATTGTAAGTACATGTAACATAAGGTTGTAAAATAAACTGTAAAATTACCCAGGCACCTAATAACTACATGTATGTAACAATAACATAGCTAGTTAATGTGTTTACATAGTTGTTACAAGCATAATTTGTAATTCATACTGCAAATGCTCTCCAAGGTCCTCTCCAAAAGTATGAAAATAACTCACTCATATTGCAAATGACTTTTTACTTTTTACTTCAGGATTTAATGTTCAACTATCCACATTAGTATGTTATAGAAGTTTGCAATGAAATACTACCTACGTAGGCTACTCCATATTAACCATCGTTTCTAACTTGTTTATCACCTAAAACAACTTTAAGAACAACATGTATTACTGTTTAAATGAATATTTATTTCTGATCATCTTTTTTGTACATCATTACATTTTGGTTATTGTTTTTTATTCATCAAAATCATTTTCTTTAAAGGTTTTCCCAGGGTCTACATCTAAGACAAATTGATTTGATGGAAGACTGTGTTGCCAAAACATCAACAACATTGTCCAGAATGAACAAATTGCTCAGGAAGGTAGCTTAAATTTAATAACTCTTCAGTACTACATTGCTCAGCTAATAATAAAAGAAAAACAGGTCTTAGAGTTGGTGGGAAGTCAAGACAGAAGTTTGTGGCCATAGATGAATCTAAGTTCGCTCACAAGAGAAAGGTACATCTGACATGAGAAATACAAAAAGAAAGGTAGTTTTTTTCCATGTTGAAATACTAAAGTTGGCTAAAGCTGCATTCACTAATACTTCCAGCATTAATATCACATCAAAATACCACATGCTATCAAAAGACATGATTGAATGATGTTCCAAAAGGTGAACAATAACTGGTGTAAAGTATTTGAGTAAATGTAATTAGTTACTGTACACAAGTATATTTTTGGCTACTTTGTAGTTGTACTGAGTATCAAATATTAGCAACTTTTACTCTCTACTTGACTAAATTTTTGAACAAGTAAATACACGGTTTACTTTTTACACAATAAATTTGTGATGATTAATACAAGTACACATTACATTTTGCATGACACCTAACTTTTTCTGCAGCAGTTTATTTCTGCTATAAAGAAGCAATATCGCCATCTAAGGGCATTGAAGGCACTATATATTGTGCATTTTGCCTTTACTCACCTAAACTTGTCAACAAGGCTTCTTTACTACATGGATGTAAGTGCATTGGCAGGTAGTTGCTGAATCGCAGGTGTTTGATTTATGAGATGAGGACGACTACAGACGCTAATGAGGCCGAAACCAGCAAATAAAACTAATTCATTTAAAAAAACTAATTCATTTTTACTTAATATTATTGTATTTATCCGCTATATTGATGAGCCCTTTTTGAAAGATATTTTGAAAGATAGTGCCACACACAACATATTGAATGGGCCTGGCTAGCCATCAAAGCACAGGTATCAAGATTCAGGGGTAACAAGACTACAAAACTATTAAAAGAAGACTTGAGATTCATCCAGTGGCACTACTGGCGGGGAAGAAGAAATAGGAAAGGTGCTTTGGCACAGTTGATCCATGATATTAGAAAAGCATACAGGTTTAGATTTCATTAAAGGTTTATCAGCTAAGTATGCATGATTTTTTTGGCTCTAGATAGCCAAATCATTGAACTGTGTAGTGACATTTCTTCAGATTCGGAAATTTGGCTATGCCATGCTAACCATTTCTGTCTTGATTCTTAGGAGAATATGCAAAACACAAGGTTACATAGTGGATAGTAAACTCTGAAATATGAATGTTATAGTTATGCTTTGATAGATTCTGGGATATTACTGCATAGGACTTTTAAAGATTCACTCTTTATTTCCTTTTTTTATAGTAAATTACAGTGTTCTGTTCCTGTGTACACAGTGAAACTGCGATTGCAATGCTTGCTACATTGTATATGCCAAATTAAATTAACTGAGTAATTACAAATGAGGTTAGGGTTAACATTTTAATGCAATACATAAAGGGTAATAATATATATTTAAAATACTTGTTACACTTTATTTATATGAATAATAACATTAGAACAAAAATAACTTGTGTAAAGTGCTATCAATTGGAAATATTATGTTGTGGTTGGTGAATATTAAATGATCTTTTGCTGTGGAGTTACCATACTGTTACGTTGATTTTACACAGTGGTAAAAATGTTTTATACCTAATATTTAATTAACGGTTCCTGTGGAGTTACCATGTAACTGCACCTATGTTACACAGTAGTACCCTATGGTTTGATCTTTACTTATTACGCATTTTTGGTAAAGAAAGTGTTAGACAGATGCTACATAGACAACTATGTAGCATCTGTCTAACACTTTCTTTACCAAAAATCTACATGATCTAAGAATTGTTCTTTAAATTCAGTGGAGTTCATTTGTAACAACACTGTTGCGCTGTCCCGTGAGTTAGCGTTGCACAAAGGTTTGGGTTTTGCATAATACACAGTAAGTTATGACAGTTTTACACTATACATAAGTGGACAATTCCTGAGGAGTTACCATGTAAGTACACTGTTAATACAGTGTTGTACAGAGGTTTGGGTTTTGCATAATACACAGTATGACAGTTTAACACATTGTATCCATGTAAGTACACTGTTAATACAGTGTTGCACAGAGGTTTGTGTTTTGCATTTTACAAAGTGTCATGATCGTTTTACACTTTATATTAAGTGGACAGTTCCTGAGGAATTGCCATGTAAGTACACTGTTAATACAGTGTTGCACAGAGGTTTGGGTTTTGTATATTACTCATTAAGTTAAGGCCGTTTTACACTTTATATTAAGTGGACAGTTCTTAAGGAGTTACCATGTAAGTACACTGTTAATACAGTGTTGTACAGAGGTTTGGGTTTTGCATAATACACTGTAAGTTATGACAGTTTAACACATTGTATCAAGTGCAGAGTTACTGAGGAGTTACCATGTAAGTACAATCTTAATACAGTGTTGTACAGATGTTTGGCTTTTGTATATTACTCATTAAGTTATGGCCGTTTTACACTTTATATTAAGAGGAGTTACCATGTAAGTACACTGTTAATACAGTGTTGTACAGGTTTGGGTTTTGCATAATACACAGTAAGTTATGGCAGTTTAACACATTGTATCAAGCGCAGAGTTCCTGAGGAGTTACCATGTAAGTACACTGTTAATACAGTGTTGTACAGGTTTGGGTTTTGCATAATACACAGTAAGTTATGGCAGTTTAACACATTGTATCAAGCGCAGAGTTCCTGAGGAGTTACAATGTAAGTACACTGTTAATACAGTGTTGTACAGAGGTTTGGGTTTTGCATATTACACAGTAAGTTATGACCGTTTTACACTTTATATTAAGTGGACAGTTTCTGAGGAGTTACCATGTAAGTACACTGGTACCACAAGGGGAAACTTTAGCTGTAATTCAACATAAGTCCTGCCAGTCATACAGTAAACACATGGTATACACATAGGAATCATCATGATTTCAGTGGAGTTTCAGTGCATTCCAAACTGGTAACTACAGTATGGAAGACTGTGTGTGGAAGTGGAAGAACGTGTGTAAATACATATTGTTGTTACAAAATGTAGTAACATAATGCCTGTTACACATGTGTACTTACTGTAGTGGAAAAAGTGTTGTTACCAATGTCCTGTTAGACATTTGTACTTACCCATACCTTTCCGTGGGTTATTACATATGTGTAGTTACACAAATATTACAGCTGTAAATACTATGTAGCAATGTGTATTTACATTGTAGTTACATACTAAGTACATATCTAGTAACCATGTAAGGTCACAGTTATTAGGGCCACTTAATATAAAGTGGGACCCTTCAGGCTTTGCCTTCAGATGGCACACCATCAAATACAGTAACATGAACACCCATCACACATTGTGAGACACAATAAGCTCTTGCTAAAAGGAATTGAGTTTTTCAGAGAGAACTATGTGCTTTTTGAACATTTCAATATCACTGTCGTAATTAGCAGTAGAAAGAACACTTTACCTGAATATGCAGTCTTCCTCCCTTCCTTCCCTCCCTATACAGGCACATTGTCTGGTTTGAAATGAGTGTTGAAGTCCTGTAGTGTTTCAGGGTTATAGACTTATAAGGCCCTATTTTAACAATCTAAGCGCATGGTCTAAAGCACACGGAGCAAGACACTTAGGGTGTGTCCGAGTCCACTTTTGCTAGTTTAAAATCTTTATGTCCACAATAATATTATTTTACATTGTAATCCTTTTATTTTTAATATTTGGTGTGTTTCTGTGCTGCTGCGCTTCCCTGTGTTTGTAATAAGGCTACGCGCGTTGTGGACCCGCCTATAGGTGGATTTTACTAATGCACCCTTTAAATAACAAAAAAACAATAAATACTGCGCCATTGACTTTAGACCAGTCTATTTCAGTTGCCTTAAAATAGCAAAGCGCCAACAATGCGCCTGAATATACCTTGTTTTCAGACCAGCACGCCCATGGGCATAGATGGACACAAACAACATGGCGCAGAACGTCAAACTAATAACTGCTTCGGGATGAAACTAGCAAAAAACACTTACGTCGCGACATTGGTGAAATCCTCCTCCTCGTCGCTCTCCTCCACTTCTCCCCATCGCTCTCTTCCACTTCTCCCCTCCTCCACGTCTCCCCATCGCTCTCCTCCACTTCTCCCTGTCCGGCCTCCGCTAACTCTGCCTGCCTTTCTTGCGCTAACAGCTCTGACGCCCAGAGAATCTGCACCATAGAACTGGCTTAAACAGACGATCTGACGGGTTTTAGAAGATTAAATACAACCCGAAACTAAAAAAACAGACCAGGCCTTTATTTATCCAAACCTGTCACCACACCAGGCGTGTAAAAGAGACAGGCGTCTATTTGGGACTGGGCTATTATTTGAAGTTTTACGGTAATTAGATTCTTATATTGATGCTATATGTATGTGCTCTCCCTCGTGGCCGATTCCTCTTTTGTGTCTAAATGTCTAACAGCCGCTGGCATCTTTATCCCATTGAGTCTGATGACCCCCTCAGTTTTGATGGAGGGAAGATATGAATTGTTTTTCTCTCCAATCTTTTCATTCTCAGTGAATGTTTATGTCCTAGTAGAAGTTTAATGACACACTGCGAACTCAGTGACCCGAACTGTGCAGCCCCAGATGTCAATTAAGAACACTGGACCCATGAGTCACCGTGCACCTGCATTAACACAGATAATGAAGCTCAGGCACTTAATGAATTGTATTGTACCATAAGTCTATTGTAACATAAATAATTGGTCTATTTTTGGAAGCTTTTAGCATACCACAGGTTGGAAGAAACCAGTTTGGTCTTTGCATATCCCTTACTGAGTTATGAGTTGGTTTTCTTTAAAAAATCGTCTCTTTGGCCTCAAAAAGGTTGACGTCATCCAATTTTAAACCTAAGGTACAATTGTGAGTACATAAAGGTAGTATGTATTGTACTATATTATGCTAATAATTGATTGATTTTTTTTTTTTTTTTACCCAAATCCTGGGTTGAGCCTGTTGGGTAAATATTTTGGGGTTATTTGTTTGGGTTGTTTTTGTGTTACCCTGCTCCTGTGTCAGATGTAACAACCAAATGCATGGGTAGTTTTTGTGTTACCCAGATCCTGGGTCAGATATAACAAACCAGGTTATATATTGCTGGCTTTTTGCAACCTCTTCAGGAGAGACCAGTGCAGCTCAGTCAAATTGGGTCCTGTCTTCGGTAAAATACCAGCTTGTGCACATGTAAATTTTTTTCATCTATAAATTAGTTTTAGATAATATATATATTTTTTTATTTTATGCAAAGCAGCATACAGGGGTGCGATGTAAGTCACCTAAACGAGTTTCGCGTGATAGAAACGCCTGATGCCTTGCATAAAATGTTATGTTTTTATACAAAAAAGCTTAAAAGAGCTTAAATGTATGCAATATGTATTCAAAAGTACATAAAATATGCTATACTGTAAAATATGGTCAAAAATAAATGAATTATCATGCAAACCAGTGGTTGTGTGTGGTATTTATTTTAACATTTTCGAGGATTTAAGTGAATCCATAAACATTAATTAATGTACGAAGTAAAATAATAATAATAAAAAAAGCTAGTACTATAGTAAAAATGAATCAACCCACATTGGGTTATTTTAACCCAGTTTTTTTAGAGTGTACTTATGCATTAATTATGCCACGTTCTTTTTTCCACATTAATTGTGGAAAAATCTAATAATTGTGGAAAAATTGTAAAATTGAGGAGGAAATTGAGGAGGAAATTGTCAGCCCAAAAATCTATATTACCTGTACAAAAATATGTTTCCATGCTAAACCTATTTTTGTATTTCTTTTTTTAGTTATGTTTTATGTTTTCATTAGATCCACCTCTCCTGAACCTGTTACAAAAGTTAAAGTTATGGATGAACGTTGCTAAATGATATGTGCACAGTCTCATTAATCTGAAAGACTTGTTGGGTAGTGAATGCAGGTGGAGGAGTTATGATTTAGCCAAGAGTAGATCATGCACCATGGCAGTGATGTCAAGAATCATAAAGTCTGCTGTTTTGTCATGCAATTCCATGCACAATGCTGCATCAATGCTTCATAAGCTGTCATGTTTGCTTAATGCACGTTTAACCGTCAACAGAACACACATATATAAGACATAATTGAGGTTATGTCCATGCCGTTCTTCATGGAAGGAGAAACAAGCGAAAGGGCCAGTTAAGAATCAACGATCTATAGAACAGTAGGCAAATTGTATTTTATATTATTACTATTATTGGGATAATGACCTGAACCTGGCTGACTGTACAGTACATTAGGTTACATATTACATGGCTACTTATAGAAAAGATAAATGAATAAACTATAATCATTTTAAAATAATTTTACACTAAGAAATACACTCACCGGCCACTTTATTAGGTACACCTGTCCAACTGCTCCTTAACACTAAATTTCTAAGCAGCCAATCACATGGCGGCAACTCAGTGCATTTAGGCATGTAGACATGGTCAAGACAATCTCCTGCAGTTCAAACCGAGCATCAGTATGGGGAAGAAAGGTGATTTGAGTGACTTTGAACGTGGCATGATTGTTGGTGCCAGAAGGGCTGGTCTGAGTATTTCAGAAACTGCTAATCTACTGGGATTTTCACGCACAACCATCTCTAGGGTTTACAGAGAATGGTCCGAAAAAGAAAAAAACATCCAGTGAGCGGCAGTTCTGTGGGCGGAAATGCCTTGTTGATGCCAGAGGTCAGAGGAGAATGGCCAGACTGGTTCGAGCTGATAGAAGGGCAACAGTGACTCAAATAACCACCCGTTACAACCAAGGTGGGCAGAAGAGCATCTCTGAACGCACAGTACGTCGAACTTTGAGGCAGATGGGCTACAGAAGACCACACCGGGTGCCACTCCTTTCAGCTAAGAACAGGAAACTGAGGCTACAATTTGCACAAGCTCATCGAAATTGGACAATAGAAGATTGGAAAAACGTTGCCTGGTCTGATGAGTCTCGATTTCTGCTGCGACATTCGGATGGTAGGGTCAGAATTTGGCGTCTACAACATGAAAGCATGGATCCATCCTGCCTTGTATCAACGGTTCAGGCTGGTGGTGGTGGTGTCATGGTGTGGGGAATATTTTCTTGGCACTCTTTGGGCCCCTTGGTACCAATTGAGCATCGTTGCAACGCCACAGCCTACCTGAGTATTGTTGCTGACCATGTCCATCCCTTTATGACCACAATGTACCCAACTTCTGATGGCTACTTTCAGCAGGATAATGCGCCATGTCATAAAGCTGGAATCATCTCAGACTGGTTTCTTGAACATGACAATGAGTTCGCTGTACTCAAATGGCCTCCACAGTCACCAGATCTCAATCCAATAGAGCATCTTTGGGATGTGGTGGAACGGGAGATTCGCATCATGGATGTGCAGCCGACAAATCTGCGGCAACTGTGTGATGCCATCATGTCAATATGGACCAAACTCCCTGAGGAATGCTTCCAGCACCTTGTTGAATCTATGCCACGAAGAATTGAGGCAGTTCTGAAGGCAAAAGGGGGTCCAACCCGTTACTAGCATGGGGTACCTAATAAAGTGGCCGGTGAGTGTATAGTCCGTATGAGTGTAGAATAGTAATTTATATATATTTTCATAGAGAAATTTGTCTTCTTCTGTCTTCCAATGTAATATCACTTATCACGATATCACTATTTTATGTTCTCTCTTATCTGGCTCTTTGTATCTTAGTTTGTTTTCCCATTTTAAGTTGGACATGATATGAGAGATAAACGTATAATACTAGTATGTTGCCATGGACAGAATATAAATGGAGCTCTCTAGTGTTACTTAAAGTCCCCCATGTGGTGAAATCAAGGTTTTAATGTTGTTTATGTGTCTATATGGTGTTTTTATTATGCTTTGAGACAAACCAAATTCATGTCAACACAATTACTGAGTGTTTTCTCATTAAAACTGCAGTGAAAGCAAAAACGCGGTTTGAAATCGCTGGTGTTTCTGACGTCACAAAATACCTTGTAATCAATCAGGTCAACGAGTGACCGTCAACGACTGGATCTCTGAGCTGGAGTGAGTGGGAGTGATATTCATAGAACCAGGTATACTAAATGAAGCAAGGGTGTAGAGTTGCATTCGAGGTATTTTAAGTCCGTTTTTAAAAAAAAAACTTTTAAATATGTAATTTTGTGGATCAAGGTTTTAAGAGATAAACTTATTGACTACTGGGGGACTTTAATATTAATTATAGTCCTTTTTGAAAACATGTATGCACTCTTCTGTTGAGAACAAAGGAAATAGTTGACTGTGATTGACCAATCAATATTAGGCATTCAAGAGAGCCGAGTAATCATTTCATTTAAGAACCATTCATGCCACATCTCAGGTCACTGATGAATCCTCATTAGTCAAAGCCATTCAAGTGCTTGTCTACTTGTCTTGATATAATTTGTCCTCAATTATACGGTAGACGCTTTTAGCTATATTCATCTGTTCATCTAAACTGTGCTGAGGCTAATCCTTTTCTGTCTTAGTGCCTTCAAAATGTGTTTGGCTAATTGATGAAAGCATGCAAATTTTGCGGCCAAATTGTTTTCCTTGTTCAGAAAGCACCAGAGGCGATTTAAGCATGAGGACTCAGTCCCCTGCCATCTCCTGATACACAAGCGACATAATGTGTTTTTTTTGTGGTGTTGTTGTCTTCGGGATTCAGTTTCCTCAAAACTGTCAGCCCAGCGATGAAAGCTCTCTTGGCTGCCATCAAAGCAGAACATCCAACATAAAGAAAGAAGGAAAGAAAGGAAAGGGAAAAACAATAGAGAGTGATTTACTCCCAGTGCTCATTATAGACATAGATTTGTTCTTATACACAGTAATTCACTTACTGCGACTTATCGTATAAATGTGAGACGAGACTAAAACAAAGGCCAAAACAATCAAATAAAAAATCGTTAAAAAAAGAGACTCCTTTCCCTTTTTTCAGCAAGCACGGTCTTACATTTAAAACTACAAACAGGCACTTTAAGATTAATAGTTAGTGGCTCAAATTGATGTTTCAATTTATCAGATTTGAATTTATGACCTCCTATCTATTGCAGTCCATCTGAAAGTATTTAACTTAAAAAGTTTGCTTGTTAGGGTTTGACGGCCTTGTTGTTCCATCGATCGTTTCTTTTTGGCCGTTTAATGTGTTTTCGTTTTGATCCACTTACTGTACAATGCTGCATTACTGGTATTACTGGCCTCACTTACAAAGGAATCCAGAATGCATTCTGTCTTGTACGGGGCGGAGTGACATGTGTAATAATCTACGATGGGCTCATTCTGTCATGGCCTTAAGTAGTGGACGAGAGTAGAATGATGAAATGAGGGAAGCCGAGGGCTGAGATCCCATGAGCTGGCATGTGAGTTCTGCGACTTCTTGTTGCGGCGAATCCTAAATGCACACGTAGACGGAGACAGCGGGAGAGAGAGACTGTAGGGAAATCAGTGAAGAAGAGGTTTATGAATAAGAAATGAGAGACAAGCAGAATCTCCAAATACAGTATGTAATTTAGAGATGTTAGTAGCACATATAAATGTTCTATATCGGGGACTGTGATTTTGCCAAGTAGGACATGTTCCTGAGACAACATCCTATTTTGTCCTGAAACAACCTACCTATGAGCTGACAAAATTTTTGGCTTAGGTTAAAGGAATAGTTCACCCTCATAAGCTATTATTTTTTTTCTCCCCATGGAACACAAAAGAACATTTAAAGAATGGCCATGCTGCTTTTCTACGGATCCCCTAACACCGTTTCCTAACCAGAGGCGATGCGATAAGATTCCAGCGACAAATAATTTGTCTGTCCACACTAGACGCGACGCGAATCAATCAAAACCCATAGCCAATCAGAACAGCATGTGGGCGGAGTCTCACGGCAAGTGCACAGCACCAGAGAGTAATCTTGACGGGCTATTATGGAATAACTATTGTTATAGTTATAAGTTATAGTTCACCCAAAATGAAAATCATGATTTACTCTCCTTCGAGTCGTTCTGAACCCATACGACAATGGTTCATCTTCTAAACACAAATTAAGATATCATTAATATCATTAAGAGGTTTCAGTCCCTCCATTGAAAGCTCATCTTAACAAAACTTTGACGCTTCTTAAAAGTTCATAAAAACATCATGAAAGTAATCCAAGTGGTTTAATCCAAGTCTTGTGACATGTGATTACTTAAACGATGAATGGCTATTATTTACATCTAAACAAGAATTGACACATAATAGAGAACATCAAACAACACTGAGACTTAAACTTGTGTGAATTAACACTTGATGCGCAAAAAACACACACATACAGTTACCTAATGTATTCATGTGTGCATCGTCAGGGATTGCATTATAGTTTTCAATTATTCAATGCAAAGTTGACACTAATCCCTTACTGAATCAATGTACTTTAATGTTTGTTGCTCTTTCTAATGTTACTTCAGGGGAATGTCCTGAAATACTTCATTTTATGGTCTGTAGTGTTATTTTTAAAGACCGTTAAAATATCGTCTTTGCGCCGTCCTCTTGGCCATTTTTGAAGAGTGCAAAAATCAAACAAAATCTTGCATAGCCTGTGTGCATGAACTGGATTTCTTTACATTTATATGTACCTGATATCGACTTGTGGTCAAACAACTGCTCCTCTGACGTCAAGGGATGATGACAGGCTGCGTCCAAAATCGCATACTCTCTTGAGTAGGTACTTATTTTGAATTGTAAAAGTACGAAAAGTTTGAATTGAACATTAGGTTCTATAAAGTATGAGTGTGTGTAGTACAAATGTAATCAGGTCATACTACATTCTACATTCATTAGTTACGTCACTTCACTGACATTCACAAATCCTCTCCAAGTGTCCATCGTATGCGCACTACAGAATCTCGCCGGAAGTAGCAGATGCAATTATATAAAGTTTATACTCTTTATCATTCAGAAATGGACCATGGTGAACATATTTAGACAGTTTGTGAACCCTGTTTTGTTTTCAGACAGTTTAATGTAACTTTCAAAAAGTCTAGTACAAACGACTAGAACAATCCTCTGTATGCCATTCGTGGCCTTCGAAGTCCGTGTCCTAGGAAGGATGCATCCTCTGAATTGGGACACAGCTTATAAGAGATACAATGATCCAATTCTTGCGTTATGACGCACATCGTAGTTTACGAACCACCACGACACCCTACGTCAAACAGATCATGCCAAAATTGGGCTCAAACCGTTTAGCATAAAAATGCTTTTTAAAAGTCACCACCGTCTGGCTGTGTTTTGTTAAGTCCTTTGTTACATGTTTTGGTGTGGACAGACAAACTGAATCTTGACACATCACGTGTTAGTTTAGAAACATGGTTGTTTAACAAAAGGATGGAATGACCATCAATACACGGTCTCACTTGGCAAAATCACCAAATTTATGTTTTTAATGTTCTTCCGAAAGACTTACAATTATTCCAGCAACAGACGGTGGTTTGGTCTCAAGCTTTTCTTTGATCTGCATCCTGAGTCTTTTAATGTTACTTTTATTGACCACAAGGTGACACCAAACTCTCACAAAAAATACCCTTGAGATTAATTTGACTGCCACTCAGAGCTTCAATTCACTGCATCATATGGATTTAGTGCTTCACTATATTTAGCTTGGGAAAAAAAACACTGAAAGAAAATTAAAAAACACTTACATGGGAATGCTGACAAATTATTTCTTGATTTCATCCAAACCTTAAAGCTATATTTCCCCCACACTGCAGTTAGACATGTCAGCATGTGTGTGTGTGTGTGTGTGTGTGAGTGTGTAAAGCCTTGTGTCAATACATCAGTTATCACAGCTGACTGCCTCCTCAGCTCCCACTTTTTGACACCATGCCATTTTCTGACTCTCATCTGCTGAAAGAAAGGAAAGCCACATTTGAGACATAAGGGACTGCCTTATGCATAGAATCCTATAATGAGTGTTTAGTGCATTTTCAGAATCAAAAGATCCACCCTTTTTTTGTAGGTAGAACCAACCGTATTTTTTGCGCCCCCTCCTACCATTTCAACCCAAATTGGGGATGCTTGCCAGCAAATTCCCATTCTCGGATAATGAAGATGTAGTCCCTGTTCACCTGGCAGTGCCTGGATGGTGGGAGGTGACAGACGGGCGACGTGAGCTTCCATATGGCCCCGGCATCCACAAGAACACCCTCGCCTCACCTTCACCACTCCCATTAGCCGCCCTGATCCGAGACCTCCTCACCTTCTCCCTCTCTAATCGCGCCGCTAACGGTTTACGGCACAGACACTGCTCCTGGATCAGCGGAAAAAGCCCCGCTTCGCTTGAAGCCCTGCTCCATTACAGGTCTCAGTTGGAAGCGTGGAGGTAAATGAGAATCAGATGATGGATCGGGGAATGTGGGGGGGATGCTGTGGGCGGTATATCACAGCCAGTGTCCTCAGCATATCCGTGTCGCTCCACCTCTCATTACTGTAATGAACTCAAGGGAGTATGTGGGCACTGCAAGGGACCCACAGGCTGCAATCTGTTTGATTAGCGCAATTTACAAATTACTCAAGTCTCCGCTATCGTCCTCAGACCATGGCATTCATCACAGACCGTTTCACTTACAAGATTACGATTTGAATTAAATAAATAAATAGCCTAATGCACGGCTCTGAATAAAGAAAAGGGAGCCGTGTATAGCGACGATAATCGGCTACCATGTGCCTCTATAGATAAGGTGAGATTTGCATGAAAGGATACAGTGTTTTATGTTACGTGCATCCTGCAATTATCGTTAGCAAGGCCAATTGATGGCTGGATCAATAAACAAGCAGATAGGATTTGAAACATAATTATAAAAATAAATCATTTTCGAGACGAGTTCTTTATTTCTGTTTGTTTTGTAGGAGCTGCGGCGTAGCTGAAATATGCAAATTAATGTTTGCATGTGTATAGATGAGTCAGTGTTTGCTTAATATGTAGAAAATGCATCTGCAGGCTAACGCCTCATTTAATTTTTTTTTCTCTCTCTCTCTCTAGGTTTTAAAGGCACATCTATTAACACGATTGACAAGTCCACTTCAGATATAATGTTCTTGGGTAAATGTACAGACATTCTCTGTGTACAAACTTCTCTTTGTTAAAAAAAAAAAAAAAAAAAAAAAAACTTTGTGCAAATTAAGTGAAAAGTGAAAAGTGTCACAAAATATCTGCATGTAACATAAAAAAGTGTTTTCTTTAATTGGATTGTCTTTTAAAATAATAATAAATAGTTACATTTAATACACAAAAACAATAAAAATAAACATAAATTATCCTTTTAAAATAATAGTTCACCCAAATAGTAAAATGATCTCATAATTTACTGACCCTTAAGCCATCCTAGGTGTATATGACTTTCTTCTTTCAGCAGAAGATCTTATCTTCTTTCATATTAAATAATATCCTGGCTTTTCCCAGCTTTGTAATGGCATAGAATGGTGTCCGAGTTTTTGATGTTCCAAAAAGTGCATCCATCCATCACAAAAGTAATCTATATGACTCCAGTGGGTTAATAAATGCCTTCTGAAGAGAAGCAATGGGTTTTTGTAAGAAAAAACTATCCATATTTAAAACTTTATAAACTATAATCATTGGCTTCTGGCAACTCTTTTGAGTGAACTATTGCTTTAATGACCCTATGCTGCTTTAATAACAGCATTAGTCTAACAACGGCTCGCTCTAAAATTACGTTTTGGAATTAACAACGGATGCTTGGGATATGCGTAAGAAATTAGTCCTACATACAAGAGCGTTTTAAGAAAGAAAAAAAACACTGACAAAAGTCTTGAAATACATGCTCTGAAGAATGTTTTGAGGTGTGGTAAATGTAGTATAAGCGAAATACTCCAGAACGTTGATTTATTGGAAAAATAATGCACAACCGAGGTGTAACGGATTACCTCCTCAGGTGTGCATTATTTTTCTAATAATTCAAAGGCCCGTCGTCAATTATCCCTTACATAATCAGTTGTTAACATTTCGTTGGTTCTCTCTTGTTTTTGCATGTGTTCATTTCTTTTTTTTTGTATGAGAGCCCGGCCAAAAGTGCGCAAAATATGGCATGTTTCATTGCATTAACACCAATAAAACCAATGACTCAAGCACAACTATGCACCATGGTTACAAAAAGAATGCATAACACATTTATATTTGAATGAATTTGAGTGAATATGTACATTTTCGTAGGCCGGCGCGTGCAATAAAGACGCATTTAGTGAGATCGGGTTGATAAAATATATAAGATGCAGTAAACATCATAAATCAGTGGGTATCTCTGTCAGCTGAGCCAGGTGTCCTTTCTATGCAGAGTTTGCATGTTCTCCCCGTGTCTGTATGGGTTTCCTCCGGGTGCTCTGGTTTCCCCCACAATCTAAAAAAATGCAGTATAGGTGAATTGTGTGTGTGTGTGTGCGAGGCCATAGAATCACCATGATGTTACAAAAAATAGTTCCACTATAGCAAATAACACAGATTGAAATCATACATTGGGCCGATATATGTGTTTTTAATCATCATTGAACACCCCTAACCATTCGTGAGTTGCACAGTTTTGAAAACGAACGTTAAGGGTTGTTTTAAGGACATGTTTGTGCATGCCCATAGACAGCCACTCTGAAGCGGTCAACGGCGATTCTAAAAGAGTCAAAAAGTCGAGACAGGACCCATTGTCAACATTACTGTGTCCACCCCTCTAGTTCATCCAAACAAACTGGAAAATAGACTCAAAGTGTTAAATATCGGAATTCTCCTTTAATATAATTTCTGCACGTTTGGACCTCCATACCACATAAAACATCTGGGTGATAGTGTAAAAGAAGCTAAAGTTTGCCTCCAAAACATGAGCAAAATGATGAAAAAAGCTTTACACAAAAAGTGTCTCAAAAATAACCATGTATTTAAGAAAAGAAACCCCAATTTGAACCCAATGAATTGCACATGAGATTTACCAGGCTTATCGCTGTGGCACTGTGAATGCCTCATGGCAAGGTCAACAGACCAGCAGAGTCAGCTGGATGCTTTTTTCCGCTTGCTCTGCAGGGTGGATGAGGTGTCCAAAACCAAACATGACCATTGGGCAGTGTTTACATCCTTAAAAAAAGGACATACTCCGTTATAATGAATTGTTTAGAAGGCACATTTTTCTGCCTCCATGACTTCAACGGATGAATACAGACAACACTCTACTATTATGCCTTTTGAATATGGGGCTAATGGATCTTGTGAAAGCACTCAAATCTCCCTATAGAAGTCTGGAACATATAGCTTTTACTGTTAAACCAATCTGTCATTGTACGTCAGTATTTTCCAGTAACTGGTTCTCTGGTTTGGGTAATTCAAAGAAAACCACACCATCCAATTGCGTGAGTGAATGAATCCAATGAATTCTGCTCATCCTCCTTGAGTACATTCAGAAATACACTGAGCAGACAGCTGTCAGTGACATTTTGTATATTTGTGCTCAACTTGACATTCAAAGTAAATTAAGCCCTAATGGATGTCAAAAGCAAACAGAGCTGGCCAGAAAATCTCAAAATATTAAGCTTGAAGCAAACCGGACAGAGAATGTAGATCGTGAAATGCACTCTGCGTGATGAAAAATAACGAGGTGTAAAAATAATGGTTAAAAATAAAATGGAAAATATACATATGTTCAGTTTAAATCCAGTCCTTGAAGCAAATGATCCATGATCCTTGAAACCAACACTGATGTACAGAGAGTCGTTCAGGATTTAGTAAACTTGCTTCTGCAGCGAGCCACAGGATGTTATATATTGTGGCTTCATAAGGCATTATGCATGCAAAAAGGCCTATTCATTAACATGACTACAGGCTAGGTTATACCACACTACAATAATATGAGATACTTATCCGGTTAAATATCAGGGGCCGTATTCACAAAGAATTTTATCTTATCACTAGGAGTACTCCTAAATCGCACAAAAATATTTTAGCTAGGAGTTTTCTCTTAAAAGTTATTCACAACACCTTTCAGACCTACTCTTAGTAAGGAAAAATGACAACTCCTAAACTAAGAGTGAGTCTTCGTTGCTATGGATGACGTCAATTCTCATGCACGAGCTTCCTCGCAATGATCACGGTGATTGGTTGTTAGATGACAGGGCCATCATGCGGAACACAGACGCAACAAATCATGGAATTACGACATCTAAATATGTCTGTGTCCTACACAAAATAATAATAGTAATGTCATCGAAATGCATATATAATAATGACATGTTTGTGCAGGCCCCAGTGAAGTGTAATTCTAAAAAGGCAGAGAGAGAGAAAAGTCGTGAATTAAATAAAATTAAATCAAGGTAGCCTAATACCCTAATGAAAACCGCCACTTGCCTACTAATGAAAAACGACACTTGCATTAACACTTGCTTGGTTAATTGACATCCTATTAGCCTAAATAGACTACATAAAGCAAGGAAATGTTGCTCCTATTGAAGTAATGTAATAGTTGAATCATTCATCGTGCGCGAGCCTCAAGAGAACACCGTATCTGCGCCACTCAATTTTATCTGTCTGCAGCGGCAACGAGCACATCGTCACTTGATTAAAAAACCAACACATTTCAGCGCTACATCGCCTCTTATTCAACAAACGAACGAAACGAATGCTCTCTGCTAGTTAACTGGAGATTTTTTATTTGTATTGGTACATCTGTGCCGCGAGATGTTTCAAAAGTGGTGGGGACATGTCCCACCCGACCCGTCCCACCCGTAAACGATGCCTATGGTTGAATGACGGTGGATTATGAACTCGTCAAAACGGAAAAGAAAGCCTAACTGGACGCAGGATCAGTTACTGCTGCTGGCCCAGTTGGTGCTAGAAAGAAAAAAAAAACATAATAAAAGGGAAATTTGGCACTGAGATATCAAGCAAAACTAAGCGTGAGACATGGGAGGATCTGTTTGCAGATGCGGACCCCGGACGACTGCGAGAGGCGGTTTAAGATCCTTTGTGAATAGGTCTTATGAGTTAGGAGTCCTCTCGACTTCTTTTAAGCTGTCCCAGACTTAGGTGCTACTTTTAGGGCTAAAATGCTTTGTGAACTACTCTTAGTGAAAAAAATGAGGAGTCCTAAAGTTAGGAGTGACACGCCCATTATTTTTTGGAGTTGCTCCTAAATTCACCAGTTAGGAGCTACTTTTAGCCTTAAAATTCTTTGTGAATACGGCCCCTGAACAGACCTGTTGCACTCATACTGTACATATGATGCAATTGTAATGGCTTGAATTAGTCAATGAATACATTTGTGAAATATGCCTATTAACAAATATGTAGTTTACTATCTCCTATAGACAATTAAAGCCACAAATACGATCTTTATAGTATGTCAATTGTTGAGATAAGTAATGAGATTAAATGAAGAGCTTGCTTCTCAGATTTGTCTCCGCAGAAATGCACATAATCTCACATAAGAGAGATTATGTGAGATTATGAGAAATAAAAATCATGTCAAGACACCAAATTTGGCAACCAAAAATCGAAGATTTCAATAGGAACCTAAATATTTTGCATCAAAACCTTTCAAGACTAAACTTTCAATATTCAATATAAAAGGATATTCAATTTAAAGAGAACCTTTTTTTTTTCTTTTTTGTACTTTCTTTAGTGTGTAATGTTGCTGTGAGCACGGAAAACGTAATTTATTCTCTATATCAGTGCTTCTGAACTCCCTGAAACACCTCCATTGTAGTCTTGAGTTTTCTTCCGGAAACAAAAACACGTCACATTATTCCTCATTGAAATAATTCCTGCCAAAAGCATATGGAAAATAATGGGGATGAGGCCTGGTTGAGTTGTGTTAGTAATGTGTTTAAACATAAGGTGGTTACGATAAGGGGTGTGACATTTTCAAAGCACGCTCAAAAACGGTTGACCAATCACAGCACACTGGTCCAGGCGCCCTTGCACTTTTCGTAAGGAGGGGATTCACAGAGTCAGGAACTAAACAGAGCGTTACTTACAGACTGAGAAGAGAGGTGCTGCAACAATGTCAAATATATGAATGATATATGTGTTTTTTCATCATTCAATCAGGGAAACCTATTTTAGTAGACCACCAAACAAAGAGAGTATAATATGATTGTGTGATAAAGTAACCCAAGTAGAACTTTGTAAGATATTAAGGGTTGTCTTTAGAGATTGTCTTCAGAATTTGAGGATAAAGTTGATACTTAAATGACATAACTGAAATGAGCTCTAAAGAGGATCCTCTTAGTAATAAAATCATACTGTCGACTGTGTAAATTATTTTTAAATCCACTGTCCTCAAAGTAATTTACCAAGCAAATCTCAATCGAATCTACTTTCATTAAGCCACAGTCCAATAGGACTGGATATCACTTTTACTGTGTATTACCTTGTGGTTATTGTTCATGTAAACATCTCTGGGCTCATGATACTGGAACAGGGTTAGATAACAAACAAACAAAAGCCTGGGTTGGTACAATTCCCAAGACCACAGATCTGGCATTGATTCTATGGTCACCATCCAAGTGTTTTGTCTCAGTCTCATTTGTGAAGTGTCGGGTCATCAACAGGAATCAGGCTGTTGTGCCGCACAATGCACATATATAGTCAAGTGAACATTCAAGGGCAATGTTTCACACTCTTATTGAAATATGATATAAATTATAGAGGACGTGGCATCACTTGAGTACTTGTCAGAAGATGAACTTGAGCTGAACTCTGTCCATGATTTCTCTGAATCTAAAGGCTGTCATATTGAGAGCTTTCATAAGGTATCTTATGTGTATCTTTTGCTAAAATGTGGGGCCTTGGTAAAGAAAGAGACAATTTTAGTTTAAAACATATAAGCTATATGAAACATGTCAAGGACATCTCCAGGTCATATTTCGCCTCAAAACCAGAAGAGATATATAAGACATTAAATCTATCTCAAAGAATAATACGAAGCCCATTATAGGGCCAATACGTTTTTATGCAGTGTAACCAGTGTTGTTATTGTTTACTAAAACTATAAAAAAAAAACATGTTTTGTTCATTCAAATAAAGCTGAAATAAAATATAAATATAAATACTAGATAAAAAACTTAAAAATAAAACCTTAAACAAAAATTTGAAATGTTAACTTGGCAGCTAATTGAAAAAAAAAAGAAGTTTAATTAAAATGAATAAAACTAGAATTGAAGCTAACATAAATAAATACAAAGCACATAACAACGTCAGCTAAAATTCAAAACGTAAAAAAAATAAAAAGTTATAAAAAAAAATTCAAAATATCAATAAATAGTTTAGGCCTAGTAGTAGCCTATGTAAATAAATAACACTTATTGTGACATTCCCCAATGAGAGATAAATAATAATAATTTTTTTTTTTTTTTTTAACAGTGTTTTCGGTAGCCATGAATTGAAAGCTGGTCACAGCCAAGCGCAGTTTCAGAATGCCATGAAGAAGATTTCACAGGAGGCGAGACAGCACGGCCTCTTGTTGAATAGCTGTCTGCTGTGATAATTTCGCAAATCTCCTCCGGTTCAGAAAAGTGGCTTGGTTCCAGAAATAACACTTGCAGCAGAAGATATTCATCTATTTTTCACAACAGAGATAGGGCACACTGTCACAAAGAGTGTAACGCCTCTCCAACTGATACAACAAGCGTTTCATAGTGTTTACCTGTCTCAGCCAACTTCATAAACAAATATAGCCTTTCTGACACTAATACTTTTGGACTATACCATTTTACACTGACTCACAAGGCCAGGTCCCTTTGGCAAATTTATTACACCTTTATAACATATCATCATGCTCTGACTCACTGCTCTGGCCGAAAGCCTGGAGCGCCCCCTCCGAACGCTCGCTGACATACATGATGGTCATCTGTCACCGTGGGCCTGAACCAGAGGGGAAACCTCTAGGGAGAGGGGGCTTTCGGTTCAAGAAGCTTTTAGGCCCGCATTGCCTTGAATATATTCAGCAGCTTGCTTCCATCTCTGTTCCTCTGGAGCTCTCCTGAATCCCTGAGCCGCTGAATGTGAGAGTCTTCCTGTAGCAGTCCGTGTCACTTCCTGTAACAAATAGCTTGAAGCAGCCCGTTGTGGCTCGGTGGAAGTCTTCAGTATCTCTTGTCGCATTCAGTTAGCTGATTTGCTCAGACGCAGGTCTCATCTAAATTAAGGTGGGGACAAACAGAATTAAGGATGCAGCAGATGTCTGCTAATGCTTTACTGGGAAAGGGCACGGATGAGGCACGAGAAAAGCAAAGGGAGGGATTTCTTTAAGTTCCATTTCCTCACACATTATTGAACAGAGTAGAGGTCCACAATGAGGTTTTCTCTGTTTCTGGGACTGTAAAATGCAAGTGTACTCAAATAAAATGTCAGTGTCCTTCATTAAGAGAGATTAAGAGATTAAGATGTAATGACGACATAACATGGACACTTACTTGAAAAAATGCACACCAACACTTGGCACGTGAAATATAACTATATACAGGAACAGAGTCAGAAATCAACTTTTCCATTTAGAGTCAATTTATGCCCCCTGGAATTGATTTCCAGAGGCATTTTATTATCTTTTTAGAGACATTTTTTTTTAATAATTATCTTATTAAATGTATCTGCAGGGGTGCCCGCAGGATTTTATCTCAGGTTTTTACACGGCTCTGTGGAATACTTGATTCTGATTGGTCAATCGCACCATCCAGCGGTATGTTATACCTCGATAACAACCGCTGAAAACAGATAACACACTCTCTCTTATTTCATACAAACACAGCTACTGCCATTTTGCGAAAATTAATAATTCTGTATTATTACTTTGTCCTCTGGGTAAATTTCATCTTCACAAAGCCAGAAACTCACTGTAAATCCACTGTAAATGTTCTCCTCTGATATAAAGGCTTCGAAAACATGTATCATCCTTGAGTCTTTTGTAAGGAACCTTTAATTTTTCATGACGACAAAATGTTATATTGCGTTGATGTGTGTAATTCTTATAACCACTTGTGATGATGTGATATGTGCATGATGTCAGCAGTTTCACAGATTTGCATTTTTGTAGTTTACACGGAGATGATCAAGGGTGTAGTTTTCACAAACTTGCACTTTGAAACCCGTTTTCAAAAGTTTGTGTTTTCAAGCCACCAAAACGCTGTTGTCGTATAAATTAACGACCGAAACGCATAAAAAGTCTTTGGTTTTTAGTTGAAAACGTTGTTGTGTAAACGGCCCCTTAGAAAATCTGATACACCTAACTGAGTGTCACTCACTGAGCAGCTTTTCCGCGCATACTTTTTTCAAAGAAACACGTGGCCAATGAAAAACAAAGCCCCGTTTTTTTTGTTTTTTTTTGTCACATGAATGCTTCACTTTACATGTCGGAATGTTTGAACCCGACCACTACTCTCACTAAGTCCATTTACTTACATTTGTTTTATACACAAGCCAATGTAACATATATATTCCATTATTATATATTCTGCCAAACGGTATAAACACCATCAAATAATTAGAGCTACATTTATTTGCCTCAAACATTTCTGTTGGTATTATTATAATTAGCATTGTTTGGGGGACATTTTTGTTCATTTTGGTGGCATTTTTGCCCCAAGTCCTTGATTATTTCTGACCCTGAAGAAAAACAAACTCCTCCTGACATCACACACAAAAACAACAACAACAACAACAACAACTAAAAATGTAAACAAAATCAAGAACTGTGTAAAGAAAACATCACAATCACAGTAATAATGCATGACCCAGTGCATGCTGGGAAGAGGGATAATGGGACTAAGCCATAACACCGATTTTCAGTATAGACCTATTAGCAGCAAAAAGAATGTATTGATTCAGCTCACCTGCTGTGCTTGTGGTTTGACTGAAAAAATAGAAAGAATAGAAAAGAAAGAAAGAAAGAAAGAAAGAAAGAAAGAAAGAAAGAAAGAAAGAAAGAAAGATAATTATAATAATAATACAACTTTTCCAGCATTATTTACTAGAATTTTAGATTGTGTATCAGGGCCAAACCAACAGTCTGTGCATATTTTGTCTAGTGGACAGCAGTTATGAAGTGCAGGCTAAAAATAACAGTCCATCATGTTTGTGGTCAGTAGGAGCTGCTCAAAACTGAGAAACGTTCCCTATATTCCAGCATGCTTCTCCATACATGACCTCATTCTCTGTCGAGGGTGCAGAATGGCGCTATGCTGTAGCATTATGCAATCATACCTGGGAGAATGGAAAAATTCATTTTTCACGGAGAACAGGGTAGCGACTGGTCGGTTGAAGAAAGAGGAGACTGTTGGAACTTCAGGTTAATGCTTCAAAGGACCCGTGTTCAGTCAGTGCCTGCAGTTAATAAAAAAAAAGCCACAGCACGCTTGGTGTTACACAATACTTGGGTAATGCTTATGATTGTGCTATATTTTCATTTGTAAATAATTAAAAAAATTATGTGAAAAAAAATTACGTTTTTTTTTTTAACCGTCAGATAAAGTTTTATCTGTTAACGTTGTTATGTAAACTTAACAGCAAATATATATACTCTTAAGTTTTGCTTCATTTAGCTGCAGTTATTGAATTTGGTTTTGTAATGTTTCTTTCAAATTCAACAACTTTCAAAGAAGCTGAAGACTTTTTATATTGATGTTTAAACTAGCTAATTAGTTATTTATGTATATATATATATATATATATATATATATATATATATATATATATATTAGGGCTGTCAAATGATTAATCGCGATTAATCGCATCCAAAATAAAAGTTTGTGTTTACATAATAAATGTGTGTGTACTGTGTATAATTATTTTATATATATAAATACATACACATGCTTGTATATATTTAAGTAATATTTGCATGTATATACTATATGTAGATTTATATATAATTTATATTATATATAAATATAAATATTTTATATATAAATAACACATTTTACAAACACATTTATTCTGTAAACACAAACTTTTATTTTGGATGCGATTAATCGTGATTAATCATTTGACAGCCCTAAATATATATATATATATATATATATATATATATATATATACACTCACCGGCCACTTTATTAGGTACACCTGTCCAACTGCTCCTTAACACTTAATTTCTAAGCAGCCAATCACATGGCGGCAACTCAGTGCATTTAGGCATGTAGACATGGTCAAGACAATCTCCTGCAGTTCAAACCGAGCATCAGTATGGGGAAGAAAGGTGATTTGAGTGACTTTGAACGTGGCATGATTGTTGGTGCCAGAAGGGCTGGTCTGAGTATTTCAGAAACTGCTAATCTACTGGGATTTTCACGCACAACCATCTCTAGGGTTTACAGAGAATGGTCCGAAAAAGAAAAAACATCCAGTGAGCGGCAGTTCTGTGGGCGGAAATGCCTTGTTGATGCCAGAGGTCAGAGGAGAATGGCCAGACTGGTTCGAGCTGATAGAAGGGCAACAGTGACTCAAATAACCACCCGTTACAACCAAGGTGGGCAGAAGAGCATCTCTGAACGCACAGTACGTCGAACTTTGAGGCAGATGGGCTACAGCAGCAGAAGACCACACCGGGTGCCACTCCTTTCAGCTAAGAACAGGAAACTGAGGCTACAATTTGCACAAGCTCATCGAAATTGGACAATAGAAGATTGGAAAAACGTTGCCTGGTCTGATGAGTCTCGATTTCTGCTGCGACATTCGGATGGTAGGGTCAGAATTTGGCGTCTACAACATGAAAGCATGGATCCATCCTGCCTTGTATCAACGGTTCAGGCTGGTGGTGGTGGTGTCATGGTGTGGGGAATATTTTCTTGGCACTCTTTGGGCCCCTTGGTACCAATTGAGCATCGTTGCAACGCCACAGCCTACCTGAGTATTGTTGCTGACCATGTCCATCCCTTTATGACCACAATGTACCCAACTTCTGATGGCTACTTTCAGCAGGATAATGCGCCATGTCATAAAGCTGGAATCATCTCAGACTGGTTTCTTGAACATGACAATGAGTTCGCTGTACTCAAATGGCCTCCACAGTCACCAGATCTCAATCCAATAGAGCATCTTTGGGATGTGGTGGAACGGGAGATTCGCATCATGGATGTGCAGCCGACAAATCTGCGGCAACTGTGTGATGCCATCATCTCAATATGGACCAAACTCCCTGAGGAATGCTTCCAGCACCTTGTTGAATCTATGCCACGAAGAATTGAGGCAGTTCTGAAGGCAAAAGGGGGTCCAACCCGTTACTAGCATGGGGTACCTAATAAAGTGGCCGGTGAGTGTATATATAAGTGTACTGAAGAATAGAATTTCATTGTCCTTCATTAAGAGAGTGCTTGTTATCTTAAACAAGAAACAAAGTGAACAAAGTGCTTGTTATCTTAAACTATTGACAATATCATGTATGTACTCATTACATGAACACTCATAAGACCACACACACACACACACACACACAAATCAAATAAAAAGAACACACAAATCTCAGCAGTTGACAAAACATTTCAAGGATAAATTCCAGCTAAGTTATTTTCATAGAGGAGCAAAGCTCATCCTGACATCACATGTCAACAATATTCTGAAGAAGTGTACAAGCCTTCTTTAATAATTAGAAAACATCATGTTAAAATAAAAATAAATGGCCAGTTTTTCGAGAATTAATGTTGCCAAAAGAATGGAGCACGATATTTAGAATCAGATATTGCATTTAAATAACAGTAAAAAAAAAAGAAGAAAATTTAATACTGAGAAACTTTTTTTTTACATTTTGCCAGACACTTGCTCAGACACAATTCCAAAAAAAAAAAAAAGCCAAAGCAGCAACACTACTGCTGTTTTTCGATTGTGAATGAATCTGTATTTTTGAACAAACTGATTATATAAATGATTTAAGGACTCACGTTAACATGCTACCATGTATAACCATATAATCTGCAAAATGGGTCTAAATTAAATTAAAGGTCCCATTTCAACGCATCCTCATCCCAAGGCGTCATATTATGACACTTTGACAAAGCGTCTAAATCCAACGCCCATGGAACCCTTTAGCGTCAATATAACACGCAGAGAGATGGGTAGGTTTAGGTATGGTGTAGGGTTAGGGTTAGACCGCTAGGAGGCGCCTTCTGACCCATATATATCGGCGTCTCATATTGACGCTAAAGGGTGCCATGCGCGTTCGATATAGACGCTTTGGCAAAAGCGTCATTATATTACGCCTTGGGATGAGAACGGGCTGCCCATTTAGTACACCTTTCTGGAGTTTTATTTTGATGTCCTTAAGAATATGTGACCCTGGACCACAAAACCAGTCTTATGGGTCATTTTCTTTAAATTGAGATTTATACATCACATGAACGCTGAATAAATAAGCTTTCCATTGATGTATGGTTTGTTAGGATATGACAATATTTGGCCGAAATACAACCTTTTGAAAATCTGGAATCTGATGGGGCAAAAAATCTAAATATTGAGAAAATCGCCTTTAAAGTTGTCCAAATTAAGTCCTTAGCTATGCATATTACTAATGAAGGGAAATAAATAAAATTTACACCATTGATTTACCACAACTAAACCTTTATACACACAAAAAATCTCATTAAAATAGCCTATTTGTAATGCGATCTAGGCAAACCCATCTGCTGTCGCGCTGGTACGGTTTCAGTAAGGTCTAAAAATAGATCGAATGTCAGTTTTTTTGTCAAAATTGGGTTTTCATTAAATTATTATTCTATAACATCTTGTCTATCCTCTTTGAATATATCTTGGGAAAATTTACAAGTTTAGTGCAGAAAAATTGCGATTTATAGTGACAAGCTGAAAAGACTGTCTTTCACTTTAAGAACACGCACGGAGAGAGAGAAAAAATCGTCATTTTAATCAATGAATTATTTGATTTGGAAAACAGATTATCAAAACCTGTAATAGGCTATGTCAAATTTCACCATGTGGTGGCATTTACCAGATCGCATCACATTTCACCAGGAACATATACAATTGAAGAGATCCACACATTGATCGAATTCGTCGTCTTCCAGGGCATATCCTTTGCCAAGCCGGTCTCTGGACATTCTGTATCATCTTCCCAATCACTTTCGAAAAAATAATTTACTATGTTCGTTACATTATTGCTGTCATTAAAGTTTAAATTGAGCAAACGCGCTATCTCAGAATCCATGGCTTGCACCGTAACCATTGCGGATTGTGTACACTGTGCACGCGAAGAAGTCGCCAGCCAATGAGAGGCGCTGTAGCAGGCCGTTGCTAAGAAGAAAACTGTTTTTTTTTTTACATGAGAAAGTTTTGTTTTAACGCTCTCTATTGGCTTACTGCTCTAATGACGTTGTGGAGAGTTATGAAACCGAAAGTGGGAAATCTAAGTTTGACAACGATACCAAACTTAGCAGCGAGCGAAGTTTTTTAGGCGTGTTTTCTGACTTTTTTTGCGCGATTTTGCTGCATCCACTCACAAAAATATTTTTTAGATATATTTACGGTAGGAAATTTACAAAATATCTTAATGGAACATGATCTTTACTGAATATACTAATGATTTTGGCATAAAAGAAAAATCGATCATTTTGACCCATACAATGTATTGTTGGCTGTTGCTAAAAATATACCCGTGCGACTTACGACTGGTTTTGTGGTCCAGGGTCACATATATATATATATTTGCGGTATAAGTACCAAAAAGCATCCTAATATATTTTTACAACTCCTTTCTTAGGAGCTCTGATAAGAAAAGATTGATTTTGGCCTGTCTAATCAATATTCATGAGCCTCTCTTCTGATTGGCCTGTTGTTTTCTGAGTGACGCACGGCCAGGCCAACCACAGGTAACTAGGGTCATGTATGCTGTTGTAGCCTGCTGTGGCTTCGTGATGCTCACAAGTGAGGTAAATAAAACACCTGTAATGATGGACATTGCTGAGGGAAATGTTATCCGGCATATATGCTTATATGCAAGACCCGAATCACAGACGACAGGAGACAACCAACCACCTCCTTACTTTCGGCTATTGTAAGAGTATTGTAACATTTTTGTTTTGGACACATACTAAATGAAGGGGATCCATTCATCCAAGAGCAGAGTAACCCAAATATCATATATAATATATATATATATATACTGTATATATATACAAAACAGCAATATTGTCAGCAAATCATAACTTCATTGTGTTACAACATTTCAATTTAACACATGTTTGAGTCCAGGCAGAAATAAAGTCAATTTCTCAACACACCACAAGCAGTTCTGGTAATAGGCGAGTGTCTCCAATATTCCAAAAGTTCAATAGAAATCCAGGAGTAGAAGTCTAACAAAGTGTTTCAAACCATATCCAAGCACCAGTCCAGGTAATCAACAAAGGTGTAGAATAAGGGCATAACATAGTCCAGATGAAGTGTCGATATTGAATGAAGCCAAAAAATAATCCTATTGAGCTGTAGAACTAATTATTCCTCATTATAGGGTTTCTTGCATCCGGCTCAGTTGAGCAAACACTCAAAGCCATGTACTCTTAAGGCTGATTCATACTTCTGCGTCGGACCTACGCCGGTGCCTCTGCGCTATAGACTACGCGTTGGTTTTCATTTATACTTCTGCGTCGTTGTCCGCGTTAACGCACAATTACTCATGCAGAGGGAGCATGTGAAACCCGAGGGAGGGGTTCTAGCAGACCAATCACAGCGCTTGCGTCCGCGTAGAATTGACGCGTTGTTACATTTTTGGAGAGGTGCACGTCAGGGTACGCCGTAGGGTACGCGCGCTACGCACAGCCTACGGCGTAGCTACGGCGTAAGTTTGACGCAGAAGTATAAATTGGGCTTTATTCATCTCTCTTAGAAGGATAGCCCTTCCCGAAGAAACCTCCCTAGATCCCCCTTGAGGTTGAGAGTAGTATTACAGCACAAGAAATGGAACAGCCTTTCAGAACTGTTACAGTATTATAATTACCATTACATCAATGCTTGCACGCACATTTAACGTTAATGCTAATTTAGACTTGTCTGTAAACAAACTCAGACTTACTTTTTGTCAAATTCAATGTAAATCTGTTCACTGTTCTGCTTTATAATAACGTTAGCAGACAGACACCGAAAGCAATAAGCTACGTAACCATTGCTTTCTTACTGATACAGTGAGTTGACGTGCTACAATTTATTTTACAATGTTACAAGGTGAATGAGGGTCTGGCCCATGCCAGGAATGCAGTAACAGTGCTCGCTCATTTAGACCGGCTTCCAGAGATGAATTATGGACTTGCTTTAACATGTGTCAATAAATACATCTGCTTTATATGGTACCCTGACAGCTATGGTCACAGTGGTCATTGAAATCTATAGTTTGAGTGACCATTTCTTTGCTAAAGTCTTTACTTTACTGTTAGATTAAGTGTCCTCTCATGGAGAGAAAGAACATGTCATCTTGCTGTTTTGAGAAGAGTCTCTGTTTATATTTAGAGCCTGAACAAATCCAACCTTGAGGAAGCTGTGTGTCTGTGTGTGTGTTCGTATTCTTGGTTACAGGTTAAGGAACAACTGGCATTATTGGAGATTGACTGAGTTGTTGTTGTGGACATGCTGGCGCCCAGCAACGCAGATCAAGGAAGGTCACGACGTGCCTAAATTCAGGGTCAGAGTGTCAGCCGCATAATCGATGGAGATTCTTCTGTCTATCTGTCCATGTGTGGAAAAGAACTATGTTTATCTATTTCTTAGCCAATCAGAATCATTTAACCTGAAGTAATGATGTAGCTTAGACCTTGGTGAAGGGAGTAATTGCTGTGATCTTTGTAACTGTAACAGAGCGGCCTATGAACTCCTTGTGATTCTTGAAGCTGACTTCTGTCTGATGAAACTACAAACTGTCTTCAGTATAAATTTTCTTCAATTGACTGCACTATTGACTCCGGGTCTTCATTCTTCATATCTGGTTCTGGGTCTTTAACTGTAATATCCCCTACAAAATTCATACATGAAAACTTCTGATAGACTTCCAAAAAACTTCCATAGAAAAAGTTCTGGTCAAAATGTCTCAGTTACGTGGAAAGGTTTTCTTAATTTAATGTATTGAATTTTTTTTTTTTTTTTGTAGTAGTAGTAAAAAAATTAAGGATAAAAAGATTGAACCTGGGGGGCAAATAATGTTGCATTTTCAGACATCATCATTAACAGAAGTTCAGTCCTTCTTTGCATTTAAATCAAGACATGATAAGCTGTTAATGCCTATCAAATATTTGAGTGTTTAAACTGGAGCCTTTGTACCGTCGCCTCAGAATCATGCCACAATACAGCTAAAAGGGATCTTTAGAGGTTGTTTTTATATATCCATGATAATTCAGTGTGACCCAAATAGAGTCTGCTTGGATCAAGTGGCCTGCACTGTAATTGCAGATCTTCAACAATGGGAGAAAGGTCAAGCCTCAAACAATAGGAAGAAAACCACTCTCAATTCCATCTATATATAGTTAGCCAATTTTCCACATGATTCTTCAGTCTCTGCTCTGTTCCCAGAGTGTGAGGATGTTTTTATTTTTCCATTTTACAAACAGATGACGCTTTCAACAACATAGGACCCATATACCCCCCACCCCCCCAACCTATTTCCCCAACAAAAAACAAAAGACAGACAGAGAGATAGATAGATAGATAGATAGATATATGACAGATAGATAGATAGATAGATAGATAGATAGATGACAGGCAGACAGATGGATGGATAGATAGACAGACAGACAGACAGACAGACAGACAGACAGACAGACAGACAGACAGACAGACAGACAGATAGATAGATAGATAGATAGATAGATAGATAGATAGATAGATAGATAGATAGATAGATAGATAGATAGATGACAGGCAGACAGATGGATGGATAGATAGACACAGACAGACAGACAGATAGATAGATAGATAGATAGATAGATAGATAGATGACAGGCAGACAGATGGATGGATAGATAGACACAGACAGACAGACAGACAGACAGATAGATAGATAGGTAGATAGATATATGACAGGCAGACAGACATACAGACAGAAAGATAGATAGACAGACAGACAGACATACAGACAGACAGACAGATAGATAGATAGATAGATAGACAGATGACAGACAGATAGATGACAGACAG